>ML780718.1:689839-725631 GCA_009831015.1 Picea engelmannii
TTAATTAAGGGTAAACTTGGGCTTTCGTTGTGGGAGTCCTCTTGTCATGCGCCTTCCTTCGCGGTGGCAGTCACTGGTGGCGCACTTGTGTCTTCTTGTGTGATCGTCGTGGTCGCATCTGGTCAGTCGTCGGGTGGCGACGTCGAGTCAAGGGGTCTGTTCCCTTTCCACATGCATACACACTCCTTAAACAAAAAAAAATTTTGCACCTATTACCAGAGTTGTCGTCGTAACAAGTAGGGGCGTTACATGATAATTGAGTGGCGATCTGAGAAGTATGCATTGAGAGCTCTATTTAACATATTAAAACAATAAACCAACATTCACTATTATGCATGGAATATAATTAACTCATACATTGAAGATACTAACATATACTTAGAAATAGTAAGAAAACACATGAATTCAATCACACAACACAGGTTTTACAGTGGTTCACCCCCTCAGGCTACGTTCACAAAGATCTGGCTCTTAAGCTATTCTATTATAGCAGTTTCAAAACTATAGTGTCATGTGCTTTACATCTCTTTTCATTTGGGTTGAGATCTATTATGAGGTAGACTAGATCGCATCAATCTCCTCATCCTACGATATAACCCTCAATATCTACCCTCGTTCTTCTTCCCTATATCAATATCTTACAAAATTAGGTCGTATATCAAAATATTATAACTCGATACACTATATCCATCTCTATATTTCTCTCCTAACCCTCTAGTCATCTTTATGAAACCTAGGTATCTGTATTTATACATTTTTGGCTCATCATCCATTACAATATATTACAAAAACCATAATCGTAGCTTCATTAGGTATTCCATGCATGCACGCATGCTCGTCGTTTTTCCAGCTATCATTTTCCTCGTGCATGCCTTCCTTCTAAAAAATATACTTTCTTTCTGCTTTGGGCTACTTCCAATAGGTGCCCAACATTGACACGTGGCTCGTTCGGAGCCACCTAACCTTTTTTTGCATCATCAATCTCTCTGGAGATCACTTGGATATTCTCCCTGAGCTTTATTGCTTGTTTTTAAGCCTAGACGATCTTCTCCTTGAGTGTGTCCAATGCCTGCACTGCAATATCATTGTTGATCAACCTTGCACATTTTTCCTCAACATGTGCCATATATGTCTTGGCTTCCTCTTCGCATGCAATGACTTCCACTATCCTCTCTTGGAGTGGTTCCATTTGATCTTGGCACTCATTTTTCTGTGTCTACACAGTGGTGAGTTATGCCTATAGTTTATTCATGTCTTGCACCCCTTTTACGTGATCTGTGATTGACATTGTCCTGTTCTTATTATTTATCTATTGGATAGCTGATATTATCATTTCCTCCTCTTGGTACCACTTATAGACATGTTGATCCTCTTCCAGCTTCATCCAAACTTGTATTGCTTTGTCGAACAATTCCCCCATTGCATGGACCTGTCGTTCTATCTCATTTAGCTGCTATGTATCCTCGGGCTTCCTTTTCTCCCTTATCTCTGGTGGAGTGGTAGGTGTGATTTTCTCATGGATATTCTCGATCTCCTGTTGGTATTGATCGGTTTTATACATAATGTGATTAATATTTTTTTTCATTGTGAGTTTGACCATATGCACATTATTTGGGATCTTTTCGCAGGTTACTGTGACTTTCTGCTCCAATCCCTTCACGCATTCCCTCTCCTCTTTGGTCTCAATCCTGGCCTACTCAAATATCAATTCCATATTTTCATGTTTATCATTTTACTGCTGCAGTTCAGCTATGTCTGTACGTGCACAAGACTGTACCTCCTTTGTAACGCTAACCTGTAGTTTATATAGGGCCTTGGTTGGTATCCATGGAAATACTATCTTCAATTGTGTCAAATCCTTTAGGGGTGTTTTCCATACTATATCATTCATACACAACATGTTGCATGTGTTGTGGAACGTTTCACTAATATGTGGTATTGGCTGGACTGTATCCTGCTCACTTTCTTCATGTTATCCTCCTATTTGTGATGTTGATGGTCTTGTTTCTATGTTGTTGCTAGCTTCCTACACTTCCCCTCTCTTCCTGAGGAGTTGTCATATGTCTGCTAGCTCTTCTTCAATTATGTCCCTTTGGTGCACAACAATTTCCAAATCCTCAGATGTGAGATCTTGGACCAATTGGGCTATCATTTATGCATCATCCTCCATCGTCATGTATTCTGGAGGTATTCTATGCACCTTCATATTCTTGCACATTCCCCCCATCTACGTAGTTGGCTTCTTATTTAGTCTTGGTTCTTGCAGAGTAGGATTTGGTGTAGTCCCATGCACTACCCCAATCTATTTTTGTTGTACTCGGGGCACCTGAGTGATGTCCCACCTTTCTTCTACTTTTTTTTTGTCTATTCAGTCGTTGGTTTCTTGGGCACTCTGACTTTCTGGGGCTATGCTTATTCTTTCCCTGCCTCCTCAGCATGTGTACATTCCTTCATTTCCTCCTCCTCTACCCCTACATGTATGTCTCGAGTGAGGACTAGAATCCTCCATTCATCCTCCCAATCCTTGATGACCATTTCCCCTCTGTGATGCAACAACACATTTGTAGCCATTGTTTGTTGGGTTCCTTTCGCACCTGGATCCACATTACATGTTGAGTGTCCTTTAAGTTAGCTATGGCATGATAGTATGAAATATCCTGTGGTGGTATCCTTCATATGTTGGCGATGGTATCTTCTAGATCAAAAATATATCCTTTGAATATATTTGTGTTCATCTTTTTGTTCCTGGTGTCCAAAGCAGTGCCAAGAAATAAGTATATCGCTCCATGATTGGGTTTGGGTTTGGTGGAGAAAAATACACATTTCAGTTCCTTCCATCCCATAATGGCTATCAGCATGATCAACCATGAATAATGAAACTCTATCCCCATATCATGTGCATCCTTCCAGTCATCTAGAAATACATTCAAAAAATAAGGGTACCAACTGATCGCGGTGCCCTCGGAAAACTGTGTTGCAGTTGTGACCACCATGACTAGGAGTTCCTCCTTGTGGAATTTTCTGAGTATCTTGTGGGCCATGATTTTCGTGTCCATTCTTGTCATGTTGTCACTGGCCCTTTTAATATTAATTTTGTGTGTCCCCCTATCAGTATTCTATTTCTTCTTCAATTCTTCAATGAGTGGTTTCTCCTTTTTTTTATCATTGAGGAACTATGTGGGGTCCATGCCCCTTGATGGAAGTCTTTTGATGTATGCAATGAGCTCTAGGTGTATTTATATGATCTTGTCTAGCCACAAATCTCTACCATGTGTCACCTTCATCAATTTCTTGACACAATTGTTTGCATACTGTCCTCTGCCAAAGTGTGGTAGTTTCAACAGGCCTAAAATTCCAATTTTTTCCAGTCCTGTTGCCCACTGGAGTGGTTGATGAATTAGTTCCCCAAATGGGTCTACAACCACTTTCTATATGTAGACTTGCTTTGTGAATTTCGAGAACTTGTATGTGTCTATTACCTCATGGTCTGAGTATTTTAACTTCTCGACATAACCTAGTAAATCTGATTTCACCCGTACCCATTTTGGTATATGTGGAAAAAAAATCACTACGACAGGTTGTCTACACGATGACCTATGTACATGTTTCTTATCCTTTCATTGTGGTGGTTGGCTCAATGTTCTAGCTTCCATTGGTCGTTCTTCAAAATATTGTTCTGGTCATCTCGGGAAATCTTCCACTGCTACCTCCTGTGGGTGTTTTGACACGGTCGTTTGTGCTTCCTCCATCTAAACAACTTATTATTGATTTAGAGTCATCCCATTAACTCTCGAAGCTTCCTCAAGATTTTCTTGTTGCGCTGGAATGATTGCGTCATCATTCTTATGGCCCTACCCCTCTTCTGGCCTATCAATTTTTATGCCCGTAGGTGTTTTTTGTTGGGTTTCTTCCATCACGAATCTCAGGCTTCTTGGTGTAGTATCTGGTGATGGGATTTCGTCCATATTGACAACTTCTGGTGGCTTCTCTTTGCTTCCTTTTGATTTTGTTTGTGCTTTGGTCATAACTCTAGGTTGTTTGGAAGTTTGGATTGATACTTATTGTTTTGGCAGTGTCATGGTGGTAAAGGTCGATTTTACATAGAGCTTAGTGGCCTCTACAACCTCTATAAACTTATGTATGTGCTTTGTATGCTCTATCTCTCTCTGTCTCTTCCATTTTCACAATAAGATTTTTTTTCCCACATCCTTGCTTTGTATGGGTGTCGTGTCAAGATTTTTGAAGACATTATCTTGATTTTGGATTCAATGAGCCTCTGGTTCCTTTGTACTTGAAACTACTCTCCCTCGTCATCTCCATTTGGCGTGATTAATGCGGCATACCACCAATCATTTCCAACATTTAATTCTACAAGCCTCCGTCACTTAACACGTCTTTCGTCGTCTTCTCCTTTCCCTCTTATTTTTGTGCTGAACTAACAATTGGTCTTGTCTTGGTCCAGCTCATATTCCAAGTGTGTGTTCTTGTTCTCCTTTCGATGCAATGTACCTATGTTGTATTTGTTTGATACCCTTCTTCTTTGTTTTTTTTACTGCGCAGTGGCTTTCAAGTTGTGGGTGGTCGACTGTCCTTGTACATTTTCAGTCGACTCCCATTGGTCATCCATCTGAGTTATGTTCCTCCTAAGTCTTTAAACTATACAAATCCCCTATATATAATATTTTTAACTTCGTAAATCCATAAACAATGCATTCTAAGTTTCCTTGGATGTTGCATGACTTTGTCGTCATACATCAATGCTAAGTCTCCTTCATTGAAAGTTTTCTTCCTAATATGTCTGGCATGCCATGCTTTGTCCCTAGGTTTCTAAACTAGTTGTTGGAACCCTACTAGGATTCTATCTTCCTCTATGATCATTAGTTGATTTATCCTATCCTGTATTGTGCCTCGTTATGTCATGTGTGTAATCATTGCTACACGCAGACTTGGTACCAAAAATTCTAATTGCACTACTGCTTCTTGTCCATATACCAATCTGAATGGAGTGTGTTTTGTCAACTTATTTCATGTGGTCCTATATTCCCACAATACTATCAGTATTTTTAGGTCCCAATCATCCTTGTTGACATTAAAGATCTTTGTCAGTGCGTTTTCCAAGATTTTGGTGAATGCTTCTATTGTTCTGTTTGCTTGTAGATGATATTATGTGCTCTTTTGATAGTGGAATTCAAGATCTTCACTCATAGACTTAATAGTGATATTAATGAATTGTGTTCCTTGGTCTCTCATCAAAACTCTTGGGAAAAAAAATCTAGTGATTACTTGTTCAAATATAAAGTGTGATGTTGTTTCTGCGCTACAATCTTTGACTGGTGTTGCTTCTACCCATATTTCTAAGCATTTTGTGATGGTGATAATGTATCTTTCTCATTTCCTCTTTGATGGTGGGTTAATTGGTCCCACAAAATCTATTTCCCATTTTTCAAATACCTACAACATTATCTATGGTTGCAGTGGCATCTCATGCCTTCTATTGTGTTTACCAACCCTCTAACAGAGGATGCATCTCTGGAAGTAATCCTTCGACTCTCTGGGAATGGTTGGCCACCAAATTCCTATGTGAAATACCTTATGCATAATATCTTTTCCTGCATAGTGTCCTCTTGTTATTCCCCCATGGGATTCTTCTAAAACCCTTTGTCTTTCATGGTGTAGAACATATCTTCATAAGATGCTATCTACACCCATCTTGTATAAGTGTCCTGCGATCAATTGATAGTCTACAGCTCAAGAAACCAGGTTCTGGTTGTGCACAATGTTGTATTCTTGTGGCGCAATACCTATACTCAATTACTCAATGATGTCTGCAAAGTATTCATCAGTGATCTAGAATGAAAATAACTTTTCATCGATAAAGTTGTCCTCTAAACTTGTAGGTTCCTCTCTATTCGTGCTCCTTGATAGGTGGTTAGGTCCTGCATTTAAATTTCCTATCTTGACTATTAATTCAAAATCAAAATCTTGAAATAGGAGTAACCATAGACACATTATCCCCCCCAATACTGCATTTTTGACTAAGTATTTAAGAACTAAGTGATCTATGAACATATTAAAATGTTTTTCCAATAAGTAGTGTCTGAACTTCTGGAGTGCATAAACCATACCTAGGACTTCCCTCTTTGTAGTATTATAGTTCTTCTCTGATTTTGATAGTTTTATTCTTGTGAATGCTTTAGGATGATCCAAATCTACTTCTCCTAGTTGTGCCAAAATATATCCAATTACTATGGTTAATGAATCTACATGTACGTGGAATTGCTTCTCCTGGTCTGGAAATACTAGTATTGGTGCGGTGACCATCTTTTCTTTGAGCATATCCAGACGATGTTGACAATCTTTGTTCCAATGAAACTTTGTATCTTTCATTAACAATTTATCCATCATCGCAGTGATCTGCACGTACCCTTTGATAAATTTCATGTAGTATCATGTGTTTCCCAATGTCTCTCTTAGTTGTTGGACTGTCTTTGGTGGTGGTAAGTTAACAATTACTGCAATCTTCGCAGGATCTACCAGTAAACCTTGTTTTCATACAATATGGCCCAATAGTATCCCAAACAATGTTCCAAAGATACATTTATTGATGTTTAATGATATCTGGCACTGCCTTCACCTTTCTAACATCATATGTAAAACCTCTACATCATCTTTCAACAGACTATAGTCTGTCCAACCGTCCAAGTATACTTCTAGAAATTGGTGGACGAATTCCTTAAATGTAGCTATTACTACTCTGAAAATATTTTTGTTTCATTATTCACTCCAAACATCATGATTGTGTACTGGTAGGATCCCCATTCTGTAGAAAATGTGGTCTTCTATCTATCTTTGTAGAATTCCTGCAGAAACCTCGATAGATCTAGAATTCTAGTTAAATTGAACACAAACAATTTGTTGATATTCAAGAGATGAGAAAAAGTTTTTTCTCCATAAATCATATAATTATATTAATCAAAAATCAATATACATGAGAAACCATCCTCAAAAAATAAGAGAGGAGGTGAATGTATAGAATTTTCAACATAGAAATTCTAGTCAAAAAAAGCTAGAAATAGCTAAAATAGGTGTCATAAGCTAAGGGAGACCACATAGTTCGACCTAGACCACTAAAGATACATGTCACACACTCATTAATGTCCATAAGAGTTAAGCGATGTGCATTATCTCACTTAATCTCACTTAACTGACAAGAGAAGCAGTTCCAACTCACTTAGCTGACCTGAAATAGTAATTACTAATAATAGTAACAGAAAAAATAACTAATTAAGGAATAAATATCTCACTCAAAGAGGAGGTGTGCATTCCCCAATAATATAGGAGTTTTTCATGGGGTATTTGTATTAAATCAAGAAAAATCAAGAAAATCAAGAACCGAGAGTTGAGTCTTGATCTAAAATTAGCAATTTTCCCTAAAATCTAGGGATGAAGCATCCTACTTCTCTATGTGGCCAAATTAGGTGAAATAAAGTGGAAATGAATGTATTAATGAATATCTAGGAGTCTAATCTAGGTATAAACTAATGTAAGTTAGGATTATGCTCCAACACCCCCCCTTAAGCCTAATTGTAATGACAAAATATTTGAGTCCCGACAACTTGGCCATTTTAGGTACTCATTACATAAAAGAATTCCTCATGAAAAGAGGAAAGAGGGAAAACCTCATGGGAAACCCCCACAAAAAAAGAGGAAAAAAATGTTGAGTGGCTGAAAGTGACCTACTCAGTTGTCTCCACCACTCCAAGCATAGCTCTCAGTTCTATAAATTTCTTTTTAGTGAAGGACTTGGTGAATATGTCTAAAACCTCATAGTGTTAATTTGGATATGAACCAAGTGAAATATAGAAATGTATGGGAATCAAAGTTTCTATGGAAGCCAAGGCTTGAGAAGCCCCAAAAAACTGTGATCTAGTCCTTCTTGTATCCGCAAGATCACCGACTAGTTCACCCGCATCTTGCAGGGTTTTCTCTGCCCAAGTTGGCAGCTGAGTTGGAGTAGCCATGACCTACTCCTCATCCTATGTGTCAGACCTAAAAATATTCTCTGATGGTTTTTCTAAATTTCTCAAATAATTTTCTGACTCCTCCTCATCAGTGACAACAAGCGGTTCCTTGACAGAGTCTTCTAAAAAATCATGCAGTGATTCTTCTTCAAACTTCACACTTCAAGCTAGAATGAAATTTTCAGTGTGAGAGTACATCAATCTATATACTTTGACACCTTAAATATATCCAATAAATATTCATTCAACACTTTGAGGATCCAAATCCTTCCTCTTATCTGTCGGAATGTGAGCCCATGCCCGTGAACCAAAAATACGAAAGTGCGACACTTTCGGTTTCTTACCAGTCCAACATTCAAAAGGAATGGTTCCTGTGAGTGATTTGTGAGGAACTTAGTTCTGAATGTATTATACACAATTAATAGCTTCATCCCATATCTTGGGAGCTAATTATTTTGATTGTAGCATACAATTTTCCATCTCTTTTAAAGACCGATTTTTCCTCTCTGCAAAACCGTTCTGCTGTGGTGTATATGCCACTGTGTGTTGTAGTTGTATACTGATTGAAGGCTATGGTAATGGGCCTATAATGTCACTATGAATCATCCCAAGAGGTGAAGAAGCTCTCTATTCTTTCCCTTTTTCAAACTTTTTCTCTGGATGCTTGCAAAGAATGCATCCTTGACATACACTGCTTGTGAATTTAATAATTGACAATCCTTCTACCATGTTTTCCTTGTTGAGTTGATCCGAGCACTTATAGTTTAGATTTTCAAATATTTCATACCATAATATGATGATATCATTATATTGTGAAAAAAATATAGTGCTAACATATTTAGGAACAAAGTGGGAGAATAAATACAAACGCGAACCGTGATCTGCAATTCCATGTGCAAGCTGTCAGCCTGTGGAAATGTTGGTAATCACTGTGGAGTCTATAGTGAACTCCACCTTCCTTCCAGAGCCAGAATGAGTGATATGATATATCAAGAGAAAATTTTCATACATCGAGGGAAAATGAATTACATTTTTGAAGCATCCCCCTTCAATATCAACAATTCCTTCTCAGCACACCTTTGCGAGTGTGGTATCTCCCAAGTAAATTGGGGATCTGGTGCTTTCTTCGATGGAGGAAAATTCATCTTTTGATGAATCCATATGGTTCAATGAACCTGAATCAAGGATCCAAGATAATGGAGTGGATTTGACAGCTATTATAGCATGACCATCTCGTGCTCTCCCTCCCATTATGTTATCATCTTTCTTCTTTGCATTTTCGGGCACCATGGGATTGTGCTGCTGCAATTGCTTAGCCATCTCATCGATATTCTTCCTCATGCAATTTTGTTTGGGATGAAAAAATTTGGAAAAGTAGCTGAAAAGTGTTCTTTCCTTCTTCTTCTTCTTACCCATAGGCTCCAAAGAGTTCTCTGAAGATTGTGCGAATCTCTCCTTCTTCGATTCAGGAAATTTACCCGTTCCTTTTTCCTTGTCTTTTCCACTGCTCTTTGGAGCATCAGTAGGCGCAAGTGCCTGGTTCTTGGAATGCTTGATGACACCCATTGGGAATAAATAAGCTTTCTCTTGAGTCAATGCTACAATGAAATCATTCAATGGAAGCATTTTCCATTTTTCCCGAGTCAATTTAGATGATTGAAAAGACAACACAAATACGGAATATTCAGGGCCTAGTTTCGAGAGAATTGAAAGGATGAGTTGTTCTTCCCCTTTCATGACTCCACATGCATTAAGTTCAATGAGGAGGTACTTGAACTTGGTGAATAATTCTTGCAGGTTGATTAAATGAATTGGACTTAGGGATATGAGTTCATTCTCTAGTAGATGCACTCTCATTGCATCCTGCTTGCCAAATAGTCCTTCCAATGTGGTCTAGACCACATCGGGAGTAGTGGCTCCAATGAAATGAAAGAAGAGATATCTGGAAATTTATAGGCATATCATCCCAATTGCTTCATATAATTTATTGAAATACTTTATCTTCTCTGTTGCAGCAGTCAGTTCTTTCTCCATTCCCATTGTTACCCGGTAAAGCCCTATACTTCGGAGGAGCAGAGAGATCTTTGTCTTCCATTCAAAGTAATTGAAAGGATTTAGAATAAGTTTTGTGGGATGAGAGAGATGATCCATTGCTAATTTTTTGCCTCCTGATGATCTATACCTACAAATAAAACTGTGTATAATCCACTATATTCAATCTAGCTCTGATACCATGTAGAATTCCTGCAGAAACCCTGATAGATCTAGAATTCTAGTTAAATTACACACAAACAATTTCATGATATTCAAGAGATGAGAACAAGTTTTTTCTCCATAAATCAAAGAATTATATTAATCAAAAATCAATATACATGAGCGACCGTCCTCAAAAAAGAAGAGAGGAGGTGAATGTATAGAACTTCCAACATAGAAATTCTAGTCAAAAAAAGCTAGAAATAGCTAAAATAGGTGTCATAAGCTAAGGGAGACCACATAGTATTACCTAGAACACTAAAGATACATGTCTCACACTAACTAATGCCCACAAGATTTAAGTGATGTGCATTGTCTCACTTAATCTCACTTAACTGACAAGAGAAGCAGTTCCAACTCACTTAACTGACCCGAAATAGTAGTTACTAATAATAGTAATGGAAAAAACCATTAATTAAGGAATAAATCTCTCACTCAAAGAGGAGGTTCACATTCCCCAATAAGACATGAGTTCTGCATGGGGGAGTTGGAATAAATCAAGGATAAATCAAGAATAAATCAACAAAATCAAGAACCGAGAGTTGAGTCTTGATCTAAAATTAGGAGTTTTCCCTAAAATCTAGGGATGAGGCGCCCTTCTTCTCTATGTGGCCAAATTAGGTGAAATAAAGTGTAAATGAGTGTATTAACCAATATCTAGAAGTCTAATCTAGGTATAAACTAATGTAAGTTAGGATTATGCTCCAACAATCTTCCTATGCTATCTTGATTTTGTGGTAGCTTGAGACTCCATCGATGAATGGGTAAACTTTGTGTCCTCATACTTTTTCCAAAACTTCATCTGTAAAAGGTGTAGGGAACAATTCATGTAGGCATATTATGCATATTATTATCCTACCTTGTTTCTTCTCCTGAACTACCATCAGGATTATCCATTCTAATTCTTCCATAGGTTCTATGATTCTGACTTCAAGAATTCTATCGATCTTGGCTTTAACTTTCTTCGTATATATCGGGTTTACTATATATGGTCATTGTTTGATCGATCATGCTTCACATATGAGTAGTATTTTCATTTCTCCTAGCTCTCTTTCTATGCCCTTCATTTCTGTAAATGTTGTGTGGAACAGATCGCTCTACTTGCATAGTAATTCTATGATTATTTATATTGTTTTCTCATCCCAGTAGTCTCCAATACTGGCCATTTTGGGATTCTCCACTGTCTCGATGTTGAATTTCTTCACATTGATTGGCAGAAAAATTAATTCTAATTCTAAAGGTGGACCTTCCACTTCTCTCTCACCTTCTGCTTCCTTGATCTAAATATCACGTGGATCATCTTCATCTAGTTCTTCTTCCTACACATGGTAGCATGACAACAATTCCTTCACCGTATGTTTATTCCACTATTGTTCCTTTATTATGATTTCAAATTATGATTCCTTAATGAATATGACCGATGTTATATTCTTAATTGTTCCATCTATGTTGGGGTTCTCATGCTCGAATGAGAAAGTGACTGTAAAATTTTGTTGCAATAGTATACATTTTGCAGTTCCTCTCTGCAGTTCCTAGTTTGTATACTAGTTTGTTGTTATTACTTCTAAGGTATGTATGAAATGATGAGGCCATTCCTCTTGAGGTGTCATTTTCCACAACACTCTGCACTTCTCCAAGTGTTCCTCTAGCTCCCCCTGTCAATCGTACTTTTGTTTTTAGTTGCTTATTTGTTCTGTGCCTAACCTTATACGTAGTAGCCTCTTACATTCATACTAGTCCTTGATTATTTACTTATGTGCGCCCCACCATATTGAGGGTGTGGCATTGATTTCTATATCGAGTGATAAGAGTCTCTCATTTTCTAGCAGTTCATCCTCATACTGCAGCAAGAATAATTCTAGATCATTTATTCCATGGAAGTTGAGTGGTTGCCTGATATCCGTACCTACCCATCTTACTATGCGGTCTATTCTTGTGCATCTTCCTGTGGAAACTTCGTGTAGCCTTTATTGTTAGTTTTATGGTCATGTATCTGAGTCTGTCTCACATGAAGTAATTCTTTTCCAACAAAGTATCCTCATCGCATGTAGTTTTTCTGTAAAAATGGATGATTTCCTGTCAGCCTAAGAAAGTAGTTTCTACCAACCTTTCCCCTTATGATTGGTTTAATGGAATGATGAACCTATATTCTCCTAAATCGAATGCCATTTTTCATGTCTTTAAGTTGATTATGGCATGGTTATAAAACGTCCAATCCAAGCCAAGAAATGTTGGATATGGTGTGGTCTCATCCACTATTTCAATCACTTTGAAGTCTTCTTTAGTGCACACTCCATCCAGATCTATTGTCACTCCTTTAATTCTACCAATTGGTAGAACTTTGTGTTGGTTTGTCAGTTTGACCTGAATAGGTGAATATACTAATGTGGGTTCTCCCATACATTGCCATGTTGTTTTGGGTAACACAATAACTTCAGATTGTAGATCTAGTATGATATATCACATGTTTAATTCTCTGATGTTGGCATTCATCCTGAAATCCCTACTTTTTCTTCTTCTTGTATGTAGGTGATTGACTATTTTTTGTTCTAGTTTTCCTTTTGTCTCTATGTTACATATTTCTAATATATTTTTCAATATTTTGACAAAGGATGGGTCATTCAATACTTTTACACATGATTGAAAAAAGTCTTTGATTGTACTTACTTGTCCGAGGGGATTCATTTCCTTGATATGATCCAACAATGGAGGAATCTCATACTCTGGCACTTCCTTTCTTTGTTGCACAATTGAAGTCGATGTGGTGCCTTGCTTCAAGAATTTTTGTCTGGTTTTCTGAAATATTTCGTTTTTGTTCTGCAGTTTGAAGTGTCTCCTTGGTTCAACATTCTTCTTCACCCAATGTTGTTGTAATGGATCTTGTCGGGATATGTTGTTCCCCATTTTACCTCCTCCGCACATAACTATGTTGATGTTTCATCCTAAATCCCTCTCTTGCACTGAAATCCATTGAAAAATTTGGTTGTTCTTGTTCCTCTTTTCCTGTATCTTCCCTAGTAACGTGGGAAACTCTTCTTTGTCATGATTTGATGCATGAAAATACATTCAAGTCGTTGGTGGAAGTGGAAATTCTCTTTCATAATGTCCCAGTTGTTGACAATTGTGACATACCACTGGTTCTATATCTCTTCCAAAATCTTATCTTTCTCATCCTCCACCTATGTAGCCAACTCAATATTATATCAGTGCATTATATGGAGGTTCTTTATTGTACTGCACGTTATTTAACTAGGGTTGTGTTGTTTTATACTGTGGTTGCGCAGTATTATATGGTTGTTTCACAATATTATACTATTATTGCACAGTGTTGTATGGGGTTGGAGCTTGGTTAAAATATGGTGCGGCTAGCTCAGTCATCATTTATGACTGCAACCTCTGTGCATATGATGTCCTCTCTCGCATCAAATTCATAGTTCTACAATCTTTTTCATCATGTCCCACTGAATTGAAAAAGTTTCAATATGAAATGTTTGGGACTGTCTTCTATTTCTACATCATTGGGTAGTGATATGGATCATGGCCCAATTTCTTACATATTTTACACTAGAGTCCTCCTGTTAGCACCTGGTTTGGCAGCCTGACTTCTATGTACTGCGTGAATGTTGGGCATTCATTCTTGTGGTGTCCTTTCATCCTGCATGTAGTACAACAAACAACTTCTCGTTTATCTTTACTTTTGTTCTAGTTTAGCTGGAACGTTAAGTTTTTCAAATCTTCCTTCAACTCCTTGATGGATAGATCCATGAGTTGATATTGATTTTATTCCAGTTTTCGAGATTCCTATAGAGCCTCTGCATGTGTCTGAAACTTTTGTTATCGCAATGGGTACTTCAAGTGTGGTAGCAGTGAATTGGTGAATAGGTTCCTGTGCTACATATCGGTCATGAGATATTTCAACTTTTCTTTCATTCACTTGAATCTCTGGTCAATCTAACATACAGATTCTCCTTATTTTTGTCTGATTTCTATCATCTCATTCATGTAATGATACGCTAAACTTGGCTTCTGAAACCCATTTATCAATAATTTCTTGATGTCCGCAATTCTTCTGGTTGTTCCCGGTGGATTGTTTGTAGCTAAACTCATATACCAATCAAGTGTGTGATCCCTTAGTGTAATCATTAGTTATGCAAGTTTGGTATCTTCATTTGTGATCTTTTTCTCTTCCCAAATCTTTTCACAGATAAACAAATGTTTTTTGGGGTCCTCCGACACTTATCCTTTGAATTCTGGTAACCTGATGGTGAGATTGTGTCTTGACATCCTGAATGCTAAACTACTACCTCCGCATGGTGTAGATACTTGACTAGTGCTTCCTGAAATGCCTCCTCCAGTTCGTGTACCTTATGTGGATGTACTTCATTCTTTCTTTCTTTTCCCAAATTCCAGTTGTCTAAATGGTGGTGTTCTCTTTGGTGTATTAGTCGCACATGGGTTTATGGGTTCCACACTGAAACTAACATGGATAGGATTGATTCCTTCTCTCCCTTCTCTTGGACATCTTGCTTTCCTTTCATATGTTGTGCACATTATTTCCTCAATCTTCTCCGTTGCCCGAAGATCCTCTACCTCTTCTTCATCACTTTCCAAGCCTTCCCTCAGGGATACAACCAACTTCTTGGTGTTCACCTTGTATTGGTAGGGTACTCCACTGCACGTCTTTCTAGTTGTTTCCATGATCTGCTTGATCTGGTAATCATCCATAATAATTAGGTCTAATGCTTCCTCCTTCTTCCCTGTGTCCACTCCTCCATACATTTCTCCTCTTTTGGTCAATGCTTAACCCCTTCCCCAATGTACGTGGGGAATTTTAGTTGTTTGACTCCATTGTCATTACACTTTTTTTATACAGCAGTATCTTAATAGAAGTATACAATGATTGAATATACTTTCCTTGAGGACCACGTATAAAATATTTCTTCACTGTGTTGTATGACTTCGCTGTATCTACTGCAATTTTTTTTATAAATCTTGCTATAATACTCTCGAGCCAAAAATCTACTGAGCGAGTGAATTTGTTGTTAGTGTGTTGTAACTGCTGAATCTAAATTGGGGTCCACTCTAACTTTCAGATCCATTTTGTTGTGTGGTTATCCTTCAACCTCAATATCCACTCCTGTAATAAATGTGGAAAATCACAGAAAAATACTTCATGCAAATCGGTAAACACATATTTCTCAAGATATTTGCACATTGTTACTCGAGGGTTTCCATTATCTTTCTGCACAAATTCCAGCTCTTTCATCTTCAACTAGCTTTCAATCTCAGATTTTGTGGGATTACATGCTCTCAACATCCCCTTATAGTGGTGAATTTTTGTCATCATTCAAGTCGGTATTCCCTTGGCCCGCCTTTGGCAGATATTACGTATCTTTTAACATATTTTCAAGAGATCCCATCTAGTCAATCCTATATTGTTCTAACCTTTGGAAACAAAACCATTTGTTGGTTATTATTTTATCTGCGTTTATATCTTTAACTTGATTGACCTAGGGTTCATGTATATTAGGGTTACAACAAAGCCTCTAAAACTATCGACCCTCCCGGTAGACCAAAAGGAAACGCAACGCACAAAGTGCATGGCCTAGTCTAACCCAAGATAGTATTAATGGGTGACTGCAATACTGAAGTGTTTTCAGTTGAGGATTGAGTGGATATTGGAGAAGTATGTGCTAAGAGATCTATTTAACTTATTATAGAAATAAACCATCATTCATGATTATGCATGAAATATAATCCAATCATACATTCAACATATTAATATCTACTTTAAAACAACAAGAAAACACATGCATTCAATTACACAACACAAGTTTTACCATTTTTAACCCCCTTTTGGGCTACATCTACAAATATCTGTCTCTTAGGGTCTTCTATTATAGCAGTTCCAAAACTACAATGCCATGTGCTTTTCAACTCTTTTCATTTGGGTTGAGATCTATTACGAGGTGTACCAGAATGCACTAGGATCCTTAGCCCATAATCTAACCCTCAATATCTACCCTCCTTCTCATTCCCCATCTCAACAACTTACAAAATTAGGTCATATATCAAAATATTACAACTCGATAAACTATATATGTCTCTATCTTTCTCTCCTAGCCCTCTGGTCCTCTCTATGAAGCCTAGGTATCTATAATTATACATTTTTGGCTAATCAACCATTACATTGTATTACAAAAAACCTAACCTTAGCATTGTTAAGTCTTCCATGCATGCGCACATGATCCTCTTCCTTCCAACTGTCACTTTTCTCATGCATGCCTTCCGTCCCAAAAATAGTCTTTCTTTTCGTTTTGACCTACTTCCAACATATCACAAGAAAACTAGAACCTATTCATCAACATCATCCAATGCGCAAGATAACAAATTCCACACCATCATACATGACATCAAATCTATTGTGCAAGAATTCCAATAATATTTGACCATCATACAATGTGTGGAATCCATAAATGAAATCAATCTAATAACAATCATGCTAATTCAACGATGCAAGGTAAATACATTCATTAAATTGTATTTCTCTAACCTTCATAAAAATCCATGAGTGCAATAAGTAAATAACCAACAACCATTCATTGCATTGACTACGAATTGCGTGCAAGAATAAAATCTAAACATTATACCATACCTATTTCAATACCTTATATTTTGAAATGCGCAAGAAATACACTAAGTTTAAAACCATCATTCATGAACAAACTAAATAAACTAAATAACTAAACGTCTAAAACCATCATTCAATACATTAAATTAATGTGTGCGAGAAATAGACTAAATCTAAGTGGACATGCATCTGCGTCATCTATTTCGCAAGAGTACCCAAGCCTTTTTATTCCAAGGTGCAAAAGAAATCTAATCTCGTAATTGATCTTAATTTTCAATGATTACAAGGTGCTAAGGAAATCTAAAAATATTTAACTGCCATTATGACATACAATCTATTTTCATAAGAGACTCAAGTCCTTTGCTTAACCACTCCTCTATAAACATTTACTGAAAAAACATTAATAATGACCCTTCATCATAAAAAGTTAATAGAAACAGACATTTAATAATGGATATTATTATAAACATTTAATAATAACCGAACATTAATAATGTTTATACAACATTAATAATAATCGTTCATCATAACAATTAATTAAATATACATTAGTGATAAAAATTATTATTAACATTAATAAATAGTTTTGCAACCATTAAAATAACCATTGATTTAAATATTTAGTAAAAAAAACATTTAAAGCTAACCATTTATTACAAGCTTACCTCAATGATGAACTTTTTTTAAGCTTTCATATCAGCACTAATAAAGCAAGGAAATACATAGAAAAAATGCAGAGGCAACATGCCCTTATGTTGGGCATTTTTTCTCACACAAAAACTCTTTTCACATAAAAAATAAAAAAGAAAAAACACAACAAAAACGCATATGCAACATGCCCCTATGTTGGGCATTTTTCTTGTTCACATTTAGAGTTTAATCACATCCAAATAAAAAAGGAAGGAAACAACAAAAATGCAGAGGAAACATGCCGCTATGCTGGGTGTTGTTATTGCTCACGTGCAGATTTTATTCACATTAGTAAAAAAAGGAAAGACACAACAAAAATGTTGAGCATACATGCCCCTATGTTGGGCATTTTTTTTTCTCATGTGCAATTTTTTTTTTCAAATAAAAAAAACTAGGAAAGGCACAACAAAAAAGCAGAGACAACATGCCCCTATGCTGGTCATTTTCCTTTCTCACACATAGAGTTTAATCACATCAAAATAAACAAGGAAGATAGAGCAAAAACAAAGAGGAGACATGCCCCTATGATGGGTCTTTTTCTTGCCCACCCACAAAGTTTAATTACAACACAATAAACAAGGAATACACAACAAAACCACAGATGATACATGCCCCTATGATGGACATTTTTCTTTCTCACACACAAATTTTAATCACATAAAAAAAAACAAGGAAGACACTGCAAAAACGGATAGGAGACATGCCCCTATGTTGGGCATGTTTCTTGCTTACGTACAAATTTTAATCACAAAAAATAAACAAGGAATACACAACAAAAACATAGAGGAGAGATGCCCCCATGATGGGCATTTTTCTTGCTCACACACAAATTTTAATCCCATGAAAACAAACAAGGAGGGAATAGAAAAAATGCATAGGAGACCTACCCCTATTTGGGATGCTTTCCCTGCTCACACGCAAAGTTTAATCACATTAAATAAACAAGTAAGACAAAAGAAAAATGTAAAAGAGACATGCCCCTATGATGGGTGTTTTTCTTGTTCACACGCATAGTTTATTCACATTAATAAAACAAGTAAAGAAACAAAAAAAACTAAGAGGGGGACTATGCCAAACAATATCAGACAACCAATACAAATAAATCAACAATAAATCTATGTACAATTCTAACTAATTTACAAGTGCAACTAAAACAAATGTGTACCATAACTCGATTTGTGGCGTGTTGATGTTCTTTGATTGCTTTCGACCCTCCTCGCTCTCGCTTTCTAATCATTGAGAACTCAATTATACCTCCCAGCCAACGCTAGGGGTACTCTTCTTCCCCCTAAGCCCAGTGAGCCACAAAGGAGCAACTCTCACAAAATGGATAAAGTTAGTTACCAGATCACCTCACAACATCAAGCTACCACTCTTTATCTATTGTGGGTATCCCATGTCCCACAAGAAAAATCAGTCAAGAGAAAAATCCTCCAGCATAACCTTATGCATACCAATGGTGATCCATTCTCCCACTCCGCTATTTCTTTTAGAGATTTCTCTCAGTGTCCCTTGCCAAAATGCACGTTAATTTATTTTTATTAAATTTTTACTAGGAAATATTATCCTCCATACACTTGTAACCCAATCCCTTCATTTCACCAGAAATTCACTTTATTAATTAAATTAAATTTTCAATTTCCCTCACCCACCTAAAAGCGTTCCTAAAAACGCTCCTTGATGTCCCTTTTTCCCTCACATTCCCTTAATGACTTATGTCTTTCTTAAATCTTGGTGGAGTTCTAATTTGAAAATTTCTCTAGATTATATTCCCTTCTATGCTCCACATTCCTTTTTGATTTAATTTTCTTCTTTTTGTTTAAGTTCTAAATTAGCACGTTTTTGCACATAACCAACAATTAAATTTTTGATAAATTTTTTCTCTTTTAAATTTTGAATTTGATTTTTTCTTCATCTCCCTTTTATTAATTGATTAATAAATTTTTTTTAGTCATTATACACCATTTTGACCTATGCTTTAATTTCAAGCAAGCTTAGAAAAATTAGCTTTAAGGGAAATTTATAATTTTTAAACTTTACTCATACAACATTTATTTTAAGGTTGACCAAGTCAAAATAATATATTTTTTTCTAGGTACCTAGGTTAATTGACTCACCAGTGTTAAAAAAATGGTGATCCTCCCTTCAGGACGCACTATGTTATCCAAGGGTGCCACTCTCCTTTATTCATGTTTCATTTATGTAACATTCCCTTCAAGATGCACTACATGCTCCAAGAGTGCCACTCTCCTTTTGACTGATTTTCGTAGACGTGCAATCCTTGGAGTCAATACTCCATCAGTCAACCTTCTGGGAGACTAAGGGCCTCTAAGGAATAAGGACCCTACCACATTCCCTCAATATCTCTAGTTGTCATGCATGGCCCCTTTAATCCTAATGCGAGTATGATTAACAACCAATTGTGATACTGCATCCATCAACAAAAACATATCATCTATCCATAAACATCATCATGATACACCTGAATACATATCACATATGCATAAACAAAAATGCACAAACCATATACAATCCACACCCTGACTCGATCTAGATTCCGAGCAGGTCCATCGATTCCATTGACATCCTAAATCTATCAATATCCCTGCACACTCAGGAGGATCCAGACAATAACATTGGTTTATACATAAAAAACATATCATAACATCATAATCCATAGTCCCATCATCAGAATCCATAAGAGAAGCAACCAATTATGTAATTAACCGGATCACTTGCACAGAAGTGTCCTCGAATAATAAGTCACATTAGGTGCACGTAAGAGAAGGATGTTACATAAATCTTAACTCTTGTCAACTTCACAAATGCATGTTAATAGAAAGATATTATTTTACTGTATGTACTTAAGTTGTTACATTTAAAACAACCATTGAAAATCAAGTGATATAATTCCTTGAATCTCATATTATCACTAGGTTTGTCGTTCCTTAATCTTTGGATTTTGATAATGCCAAATATTTTTCGTCATTAAAATTAACAGAGTTTTGTTTGTAAAAAGGTATTATAATTAAGTATGCTACCAATTATTACCCCACAAGATACGGTGTTGTAAAATAAAAAAATGTGAATTGAATATGTATCCTTAATGATATTGTAAGTCATCATTAGAGGAATTGGAATTTATCCTTACCTAATGCTCTTTGGGCTGAGTGGATGACACAAAATGTATCTTTAGTCAAATATCCTTTCTTCCCAGTTTAAGGAAAAGAGGAAATCTTAACCCACACTATATTTTTACCTTCTCTTTAATTAGATCAATTGGTCAGAGAAAATTATTTCCCTATTATACAACAAATATTAGACACACTTCTCAAACTGCAAGAAGAAATGGAAAATGAAAAAATGAAATTTCACCAACATCACGAATTATTGAAGCATTGGTTTGATAAGATCCATATCAACAACAAATATTTCTAGGTAGGAGACCTAGTCCTAAAATGGGAAAAATCTAATGAGGCTAAACAAAAACATACAAAATGAAAACAACAGTGGCTTGGCCCATTTCAAATCAAGAACAAGGGTATGTAACTTTCAGACTCAAAACCCTAGAAGGGGACATTGAGGACCTCCCTTTCAATGGAAAAATTCTCAATAAATAGTAGTTGACTTTTAAATTTTATTTCCTTTAAAAATCTATTCTCGCGATAACATACATTTGTAGTTATTTCTTTCTATTTCTCATATTTTCTTTGAATTAATTTTAAACTAATTGGGTTGTTTTTATTTTTAATCGGTCCTTTCTATTGTGTTTGCATGTTCAAAAAAGATGAGTGTGTACAACTTGAAATATTAAAGAAACATTCCTATGTTAAAATATCCTAAGAACACTTAGACTTGATAATCTACTTGATCTAATTGTGGAATAATATGATATGTGGATGATCAAGGATAAATAGTGCAAACGTTGGAATGGAAAAATATAAAATCTTAAGTTATAAATTTTGAAAAATATAAAAAAATTGTATTGAAACTTGGTATATTTGTTTCCATGGTGGTACTATCATTACTGGTTTATATATTACATGTAAACATAAATATACTATCCTACATATGTCTTTTGGGTATTCTCTGGAAGCTCCACTCACCACGCACTAAAATGCTAATTATGTTATTCTTTATGATGGTAGATCCACAAATGCAACAAGTATTTCCAACTCCAACATATCAAATGAAATCGAATGTCCATTCCATTCCTTTACGTTTCCTTTGCATATTCTCCCATCAATAATAAAATGCAAAATCACTAAAATTTCAAAAGAGAAAAGGAAATAAAACATATTTATGTATATATTCTTGTCAAAAAAAAAGAGATGGGAGAGTTTAGATAAAATGATTTAAGAGGTAACCTTTTCAAGGATATAGATGCTTACTAGAAGCACAGCCATGCTTTTGGTATAAGACATGTATACCAAACATCAACATGTAATAAATTTCAAATTGTTTCTCTTTGGTTTCATATCTATGTAAGACATGTGCATGTAAAAAACATGAATTAAGTAATCCCATACATTGGCTTACAAAGAATGTCTAAAAGATTATCTAAAAGTTTCTATTAGTTGTTTATATCATTTAGAAAACAAGATTGTTTGATATGGAACCCATGGTATCGGAAGAAACCATATTTATAAAGGCTTTAATTTAATTTTTCTAATCTAATCAAACGTTTCATTTTTCTAAAATATAGAGATAATTGGTTTATTTCATGTGTTTCCATTTGTTGTACTTACAAGAACTCCTATTTAATTTCTCTAGTTGGTGAAAATTAAATGGGCCCCATACCATATTTTCTAGATCAATTATGAATATAAGAAGTATTTCTTTGAGTCAGAATAGTCTTAAGATATTAACACGTGTTGGAAACTATTTCTCCCTTGATTTGACTTTTCTTATAATGTACATAACAATGTGGAATATTTTATTAAATATCGTCTCTTTCAACTCCTTTGTATCTTTGATTTAAGTTAAAATTACTATATATCAACTTCGTATTGGTTGGTTTAACTTGCATGTGTCTGTTGAATTTCATGTAATTGATTCTCTTTTTTGGGATCGGGTTAAAGGACAAGGAACATTAGAGTGACAATTCACCTTCATTGCAGTTATTTTTCATACATGATTTCTAATAGCTTATCAGAATCACCTCATCTAGTGCACCATATGTAACAGTAATCCCAATATATTTATCCAAATAACATTCCTTTGATAGATCATTATCATGATAGATAACTCCAGGGAATATCCATCATGTTTTCCATGTTCGAGGTAATTGAGTGTATCCCCGATGAGTTGTTCTTGATAATCATCGACTCGATGCTTTTTATCGTTCTTTAATTCATCAGATATGGATGTATTCTTGAGGAATCCTCATCATATTTCGTTCCGATATTGATGTTCTCAATATCTCTTTGGGAAATCTAGATAGAGTTTCCTTATAAAGTGGTAGTTTTATATAATTTAATTAATATTTTTTTTATTTTCACTCACCACATCAAACTAAATGTACTATTTTATCATGATCAATGTTCATAATGGTAATTCCTGTAACACTCTGTTCTACTATGCCTATTTTTATTGATATATTTTTTTGGGACACTTGTGTGCAAGTGATCCAGTTATGGTACATTATGATTTCGTTTTGATTATGGGTTATATATGATGATGATGATGATGATGATGATGATGTGTTGTGACTTATTTTTATTTTGATGTATATGTATTGGCATATATTATTGACGATTTTGTTGAAGTGTGCAGGACACACGATAGGTGATGGATGATGATGGAATCAATGAACTTCCTTAGACTTTGTATTGAGTGAGGGAGTGGATTGTATTTTTTGAGTATTTAATTTTACGCACATGTGACATATGATTGATTTTAGTATGATTTATATATACGGATGACTGACACTATTTTTTCCATGGATGCAGGGTTGATGATGCTTGGTCATCTGACTCACATGAGGAGTAAAGGGGCCATGCACAAAAACCATACATTTTAGGGAGAGGTGTGACAGTGTCCTTGTCATATCCTACTAGCATTCCCACCGTGGTATGAACTGTATGTTAACGACTGCCTAGTTCAAGAGGTTCATGATGTTGTGAGGGAAGACTGAGACAGTCGCTCACAAATATTTCTAAGCAGTGCACAATAAGAAAATGTCTTTATTCCTTAGAAGCCCTCGATCTCTCACAAGGTCGATTGAGTGGAGGGTTGACTCCAAGGGTTGGAAAAAAATCCAAAACTAGTCTAAGACAAGTGACACACTTGGAGCATGGAGATTTTCCTTAAAGGGCATGTCGTGAAATTTAAAACTCGATTCAATAAATCTAGGTGGCCTAGAAAACATTGAAATGATTATACCTTGTCAGAATAAAATAACTAATTAAACAGTAGATTATTAATTATAAATCCTAATAAAAGTCTAATCATAACTCTAAGACTAATTCAAATTCTAAATTTGAATAAAGGACTAAATGAATTATGACATAAGTTAATACATTTGATAATAATCTAACTATTGGAAGAAGGAGAACAAAATTTAAAGGGTTGAATAAAATGCACACATGTGCATGAAATTAATAAAATGGAATTTTAAAATAGAAGAAATAATAATATAAGAGAATAGGTATACACACAGAATAATATTTAGAGTCAAACTAAACTAGGTCTAACTAGAAGAATACTCATAATCCTAGTCCAACTAAGATCTAGTTAGGAGACACTCATTAAATGAGAATTTGGGGAACAAATGGACAACTAAGAGCGAAACTAGAAACACATTGGGGAATGTGATGGAAATTGGATTTTTAAATAAGATAAAAATGGTAATTGCTTGTGCAAATTGGGGAGAGTGTGACATGTGTGTGGGTGAATAATACAATCAAGTTAATTAAAAAAATAAATAATTTGTGCATGAGAACATGTTTCATTGGGGTTTTTTATATAAAAGAAATGTGGTAAAAGGGAAATTGATCTCACTTATTCTTGTTAATGTTATGCTGAGAAAAATTTAGAGTGTGTTTTACCTGTGAGAGTTGGGAGACCAATTTTGTAGAAAGAGTGGAATCTCTTCCTTGAAAGGCAAGCCTTGGATCTATTGTCGTTATTTTATTGTGTGTGGCCCCTTTGTGGCTCGTAGGGCTAAGGAGGAAGAATATTACCCATAGAGTTGGTTGGGAGGTACTAGTGAAATCTGTGAATTTTTAAGAAATGAAAAGGAAAATATTAATGAGAAGGATTTAGATCGAGGCTCAACAACAACAATTGTCTAATGGTTATGGTACAGAGAATTAATTAATTGATAGGCTATTGAAATTATTCATTCTAAATTGTAACAAATTTACACTGGATCAATCCATGTATTATCTAAATTATGTAATAGTTTTATGTAGATGCATATTGTAATGAATGGAATTTATTTGGTTATTTTTCGATTCTATGCATATTTCTATCTAACTTATTAATCACAATTTTCTGGATTAATTTTCATCACAACTAAAACTTAAAATGAATTGTGTATAATTCACGCACTAATTAGAAGAAGCATCAAATTTATATATATACAAATTCTTGATAAATCTTGTTCTTAACTACTTGAATTCATACAAATTTAAACTTTACTTATCTGGTGTGGAAGAGGATTGCAATGACAATCCTCCTGAGTTATAAAAATGCCCAACTATGAAGAAACATAAGACAAATGTTATGAAATTACACATAACAATCTTATTTCTCTACATATAATTTCAGATTGATAGAGATATATTAATAGCCATATGAGATAATTGATCCAAGGTTGAATTATATGTGATATATGATTAATTATTAGCGAAGGAGTGTGTTCACCTTCAAATTTCTTGTATCATGTTCATTTTTTTCTCTTATATAAACATTGGAATGACAAGGATAAACACTAACATGATGAATATCTAATACATCAATCATTATAGGTTACAATTAATTATTTGGAAACATTGTACCTCTCTTTTGTAATAATACAAGACACAATTACATAAAACCTAAGATCTTAAGTTGAAGTGCAGTAAAATTTGATCCATGTGATTAACAATAATTTAAGCTTTCGATGAAACTTGCATGGCATGAAATAAATCTATTTTTTTAATGGTTCGATAGGAACCTAAAATGGTCGATCGTGAAGTATGTATCAGTTGGTACTCACTTTTTGGATGTTAATTGGGTTCTCCATCCTCCTTATGAAAATAGATGCTGACAGACCCTTCCATGTTGTGTTTACAGTGACGAATTTGTTTTTGATAAAATTATTCGAATTTCATATTTTATGTCTAGAATTTCATATTTTTCATTAGAATATAATGTGTAAATATTGGTGTATGTTATTTTGGTGTAACATTTTTTCTAATAATGTTTCAAAAAAACAATTACCTCTATTGTACTCACTACATTGATGTCACAATAGAGGGGTCGTTACATATGGTATGAGAGTGAGTTAAACCATGTGGCATTGGACCATTATGCTTTCCAATGTGTTAAATAAATGATTAAAGAATTATCAGTAATTAATTTTGAAATTGTCCATGCAGGTAATAATGGTAAGAGGACACAGGGGAAAAATATGACATGGTATGGGAGGAATAGGTGTACCTCCTCCGGTTTTATCCATGAAAGAGGGGTCTAACTCCTAGAGAGACGAGAATACTACTAAGCAGGAGCAGGTTTCCTTGGGAGATGTGGTAGGTATGATGAGATCCTTCCACAGGATGCCATAGGAATTGATCAACCTCCTACATCGAGATGAGGGTAGAGAATCTACGCCCAATGAGGGTTCACAATGTCCTCTATTTGATAGTAGTAGCATAGATAGAGAACTTGAGAAGGTGAATTTTCCCAAGTTTTGGGGTGCCATGGATAGCTTAGCCACCAAGGCATGGTTGAAGATCATGGTGATGTGTTTCACACTTCGTGATTGCACATACAACATGAAGGTCTACATGGAAGTATTCCAATTGAAAGGAAGTGTTATAGTTTGGTGGAATACACTTCTACCTCAACTAAACATGGTCATTGAAGACATTTCATAGGAATTGTTTGAGGAATGATTCTAGGAGAGGTACTTGTCGAACAAACTCATTGAGCATCAACTTAATGATTTCAATGCCTTATGAAATGGTACTAGTATGATATTGGAGTATGAGGATAGGTTCATGGTGATACTTAGGTATGATCCACATCTAAATATGGAGAATTTAAAGGTCAACAAGTTTGTGTTTAACCATAACTTCAATATTGATGTGAAGGTGAGGATAATAATTCCTTAGAAGTTGTAGGATGCAGTAAAGAAGGCCCTCATAGCTAAGGAAGACTTGAACAATGGGGGTCAGGGAAGGAATCCTTCTATACCAACAAGACATATGACATCGGGAGTGAAAAAACATCAGAAATCAACTAGTTAGACTCTGGGGCATCGAGATACGCCTGAAGGACCTATGTTCTTAAAAACACAATGACAGACTCCTGAGAAAGGGAATCCTTACATATGAACACAACAAAAACAACATCGTTTGTAGAAAAAACAAAATTTTAGGCCTATTCAATAGAACAAACCAATATCATAGACTATTAGGCCAACAACTTCTACCTCGGGGACTAGGAGCACTAGATCGAAGACCCGATGTTGGACATATCAAGAGACACATTACCAAAGATATTTTTCGATAGAGAATGCCAAAAAGGTCAGATAATTAAGACCCAGTACAGTTAGATATTTTGGAAAATCACAGAGGATACATGTAGTGGTGAACAACTGCCAATCTGAGCACCAGTCCACTATGCTCAAGACGTCAGGTATAATCATCGAAGAAAATTTTAGTATTTTAATCTATCTATGTGCCATAAAGATATTTATATCTAGTCTAGTGATAAAGAGAATTAGGCTAGATTAAATTGAATAGGATGAGTTCATATATGTAGAAATGGTATCAGGTTCCAAACAAAAATTTGGAGGAAAGGTTACAGACTGTAGCAATAACTTGGGAGTTTTTGTAATGAATATCGGACTATATGTGACAATATTAATATCTTATGACATAGTGATAGACATGTATTGGTTGGAATCGCATGGAAATATACTTAATTGTAAGAAAAAATGGTTAAGTTTGATGGATGATTTGGGGCAGAGTAGAGTGATTGCAGGAAGAAACCAAGGGGTGTCCTTGAGGTTTATTTCTTCCCTAAAACTACATAAGAGTATGTGTAATGGATAAAACATATGTGAAATCTTAGTGATAAATGAAAAGGGTTAGGCGAATAGATTAGAAAACCTTCTTGTACTATAATATTTTTCTGACATCTTTCCTGAAGAATTACTACATTTACCACCCAAAAGAGAGTGATGAATGGGGTCCTCCCTAAATACATGGATAAGTTTGTTCAAGTATTTATTGATGACATACAGATTTATTATTGGAGGAAATAAGAGAATGATGGACACTTGAGATTGATTCTATAGTGTCTATGATAAAACAAATTGTATGGGAAGCTATAGGAATGTTCTCTTTACCAATCGAAGATTCATTACAGGGGACATATCATATCTGGTGAAGGTATTGTTGTGGATCCAATGAAAGTAGAGGCCATTATGGAATGGCCAGTTCCAACAAAAGTAAAAGAACCATGTAGCTTTATGGGCTTAGAAGGATATTACCAATGCTTCGTCGAAGGTTTTTCAAAGATAGAAAATCCAGTCATGATATTACAGAAGAAAAACAAGAAGTTTGTTTGGACAGAGAAATGCATAGAAGCATTTCAAAATATTAAGGAGTTGTTAATGAAAATGTCGATACTAAAGGTCCCTAACATGGACAAAGAATTCTTGGTATGTTTGGATGCATCCAAGGATTAGGAAAAGTTTTGATGAAAGATGATCGAGTGATCACTTACATTCTAAGGAAATTGAGAAAGCATGAGGAAAACTACACAATGCACGACTTGGAGTTGTTACCAATTGTATATTCCTTATGAGTATGGATAAATGATTTAATTGGACAAAAAATTGAATTAAAGAAATATCATTGCAAATTACAACATATTTTTATGCAGAGCGACCTCAACACATGACAAAGGAATTGGTCAGAATTACTTAGCGAATAAGATTTTGAGATTTATTACATTAAAGGAATGATGAACAGAGTGGAAAATGCATTGAGTCAGAGACCACACATATTCTCAGTCATACCTCTTAATATGAATCTTCGAGAAAATATTCTAACCTTACAGATAGATGATGATTGGTATAAATAAGTTAAGGATAATATTGGAAAAAATACCATGATGGTACCAAATTATGAAGGTTATTCATTGGAAAATGACAGATTGTTGAGATATAAAGGTAGAATCTATGTACTACCTAACAATGAATTAAAAAGTTCGATCTCAAGTGAATCTCATCGAGAAGTTTACATGGCTCATCTAGGAGTCATGAAGATGAAGGAAGACCTTAAGCCTTTATTCTTTTGGATAGGAATGAAAGTAGACATAGTTAGTTGAATTGCAATATTTCTAGAATGTCAGCAAGTAAAGGCTCAACATAGACATATAGCGGGATTGTTATAGCCACACACTATTTTTGAACCGAAATGGGAGGTCATTTCAATGGATTTTATTGATGGATTTCCATTGATGACAAGGTGACATGATTCAATTTTTTTGGTAGTTGAAACTCTAACGAATATTGCACACTTTATTCCAGTACATACAATGTATCAGGAATGATACATAGCTAGATTTTTTCTCAACGATATTTTGAGATTACATGGAGTACCAAGAAGAATCATATTAGAACGAGGATCAATATTTATAGGATGGTTTTGGACCAGTTTCCAAGAGTCCTCAGGAATGCAAATGAACTTTAGTAAAACATATCACCCAAAGATAGGCTGACAAACAAAAAGGACGAATGATCAAAATCTGGACCAGGGGTCAAAATTTAGCTCAAAAATCAAAGTTCTCATAATTTCTTAAAAAAAAACGGGTGCGTAGCCCTCGTCGTCACAAACCAACGCAACTCGTTTGTGTTCAAATGAATATTGGATGAGAGATATATCGTGATCTATTTGAATCGCCAAGTAAGGAACAAAAATGGGTTGACTGTACAGTCCATACAGTCCGTACGGATGCTGACATGGCATATCTGTATGATGATGTGGTGGAGCTGAATTAAGTTTGGGTGAATCTGTTGGTGACATGTGGCATGGTATTTGGAAAATTATGAGGTGCCACATGGCCCAGTCATGGGATGCCACGTTGCACCTTGCTATTGGTTTGGGTGTTGGTTAAAAGATTATGGAGTTCACCGGACTCGAACCCCAAACGTCCTCCCACCATGCAAAGCTTTGGCAATGGCTGCCCTACCAACACACCATGCATTGTTACTTGTTAACTATATGGTTTAAAAACTATTTGAGTTTGGTTTGTTTAATAATTGGCGCGGGGGTCCGGGTCGGGGCTTAGCCCCAGCCCCCAGTCGCACACCTTAACCATATGACTTTAACGTTGGCATCCACGAGTTTTGGTTTATCCAATGGTTAAGTCATGGTTTTATGTGTAACCATATGACCCATTATATATATACGGAGGTGCACGTATATTTCAAATGCAGTGTAGCCCTCGGTTTCGGGCACCAATGCATATGACCTTAATATTTGCGCAGAGGAGTTGAATTGGTTTGAATGGTTACAACACACCATATGCCCGCCACTTGTCACTTAACCATTCATCCTCGAAAATGGTTAGCCCATGGTTTTGGGTGCTTACCCATATGACCTCGGCCTTGGCGGTTAGGGGCTAGGCGCGCCCATAACTGTTCGACAGTTTGACTGGTTTTGTGGTTACGCACGTGTGCTAGGTTTTAGCAAAAATGTTTTAGGGTGTTCTAGGTTGGCCACACAGAGGTGCATTTTGGCGAACCAGAGATAGCAAGCTTGAAGGAAGAGAATGGAAGGAGGCCTATCTTCTTCATTTTTTGGCCAAATGAGGTGCCGAAAAATCCCAGCTAAGGGTTTTTGGATGTTTTGAATCCATTAGAATTGTTTTCAAAGCCATTTGAAGACTTTGTTTGCAGGTTTTTAAACATTGAAGTTTCAGGAAGCTTTAGGGAGCTTGAAGCCCTCATTGTTTGAGGTCATGCTCAGATGATCCTATGTTTTTTTCTATGATTGAATAATCATTTTTGGTTAATTATTATGCTCTGAACAGTTTGGCAGAGGTTTTAGATCCATTTGAGGACTTTTACAGGGTTTTTTTCCACAGATAAGCTCAGGGAAGCTTAAGGCCACATGTAGAAGAGGTCATACCTCGATGAGCCATGATTCGTTTTCAGATTTTTATTAGTCGTTTTTGGGGTTTTATGTATTCTGAACCCAATGGTACAGTCAATATTTTCATTGGAGTTGAGAAGAATCTTGTAAAAGAATATTTGAAAAATTAATCCCAGAGAGCCAAGTCCATTGATGGAGGCTCAGGGAGATGTATCCCAGAGAGGGGTGAACTCCTTTATTATCTTGTTATTGTTGTGAGTTTGATGGTTTATTTGCTGCAAGTTATATTTGTTGTGTATTGATTTAAAGAACATATTTAACCATTTAAAAGCTCATTTCCTCACACATGAACATTTAAAAGAAGAAGCATAAACTTGGCACATAATCTATCTTGCATATTTTAACACATGGAGCAAGGTCCTGTAAAGTTTATTTTAATGAAGTAGAGGGTGCTTGCATAGCATAACAAGTCAGCCCACTATTTTCAGATCAGGTGGTATCAAAGCATAATTTGTTTTTCTCATGTATTTTCCATTGATATCTTGAGATTTAGCTGTTGGTATTTGTGCAAGTTTTTTGTTGAAGTTTGATATCTTGCAAGGATGGAAAAATATTGAAACATTGGTAGTTCTCATACATCTTCATTATCCAAGTTCTTTGACAAAGATATGTTGAAGGAATTGTTAACCATGAGAGATGTGATGAAAGAGATGTGGGAAGATAGAAAGGAGAGCATTGCCCTTGAAGAGCAGTTTATGGCCATGAAGGAGGAGAAAGACCATCTTCTTGAAAAGTTGCATGAGATGCAAACTCAACTCCATGAGGTAAAGGAAGCCCTTACAAAGTACATGCATGAACATAAGGCATGTAATGTTAGTTTATCTTCAAATTCCTCTCAAGATGAATGTTTTGGTGTTTTTGAAAATCACACAAGAGGAATAGGGTCCAAGTTATTGTTAAAAATGGGCTATGAAGGTAAAGGGTTAGGAAAGCATGCACAAGGCATTGTTGAGCCTATTGTTGTAGAAGAGAGACCCAAGTATTGTGGTCTTGGATATGAATGAAGAGATGGAGCAAATTCCAAAGTTGAGGAGACAAAGGAAAAAGTTCCAAGAACAAATTTTGTTTCAAGTTCACCTCCTGAAGAAGGCTATAAAGGTGAAAGTTTGAGAAATTTTGTTGCAAGTTCAACCCCTCCAGCATGCAAAGTATGTGTTCAAGATGAATGCAAATGTGTGAAACAAAAGAGTTGTGACAGCGATGAGGACAAGAACACTGTTGATGGTCTTCAAAGGAGAGCTTGTAACTTGTCAAATTCAACTCCTCAAAGAGGTGATAAAGGTGAATGTTCAAGGTATAATTCTTCTTATCATTCAGTTGCTTTTGATAATGTTAAGCATGATAAATTTGTATGTAAAAATGTAAGAAAAATTCCATGTACATATTGTGGTTTTTATAACCATCATGTTTCAAAATGTTGGAAAAGATTGACCGCTTTCAGGAAACTTTATAAGAAAAGACAATGTGAAAAGAGGACGCAAAAGATTTGCACTCATTGCCAGAAGCGGGGTCATATCATTGACCAATGTTGGACATTGCATCCAACCACTCATCCACAGCATAAGAAGCAGATGGATAAAGAGATTGGCAAGAATGGAAGAGGATATTCCATCATTGATGTGAATCAAGATGATTCACAAGAGGATGATTTTCAGCAAAAGAATTCACCATTGAGTTGGCTTCGTAAGAAATGGTTGGATTTTGTTGAGTAAGTAAGGCTTTCATTTTCTGTTGTAAATGCATTTATCATCCTTATGTGTGCATTTATGTTGAGAGTATGATAAGTTCCAGCATTTTATCACAACTTGTATGATGCAAGTTTCATGTGAATGCAATTAGTTTGAAGGCATTCTTGTTTGTTGCACAACTTCACCAGGAGGATGTAAAAGATGGGTATGATGTTCAATTGTTTCAGCCATGTATCTTTTTCATATTCAGCTCTTATGTACCCACATTTTTCGGGTTTATGTACTTATGTTTGTACTTGAAGGAGAGTTGAAGAGCTATGCATAGGCATGTGTTTTTGTGTATGTGTAAGTAGTGAACCTGCTGATAGTTCATCATGAATGATTCATGATTGTAACATGATTGTGTATCATGAATGTTGACTTGTCATTTTGGGAAGGTCGATATGTTTCAAATGAGTTTCGACTTGTGTCGATGATTGTCTGATGACTATGTTGTGTCGATCATGTTTTTCGACTTGTATTTAGTTGATGGTGTTTGTTGGCTTGTAAGTCAATTTTGAGTATACCAAAATGCAGGAAAACACCATGTACTTTGATGAAGTACAAGATGCGACCATTTTCTTGAAGATAAAAAAGACTTTGTTCGCATGATTTTCAATCTTGTATAAATTTGTTTTCAAAGATTGATGGTTTTCTTGTCTTGTGACAAGATGTTGCAAGAAGGTTTTTGCAGCCATTAGAGAGTTGATTGTGTTGATGTCAAAGAGTTCACAAGAGATACTTGATTCTGAGTTGGAATTTTGTTAGTATTCCAAGCACAAAGAGAACAGTGGATCAGCAGGAACCAGAGAATAGTGGTTGAGGGACATAGTCAATTGCAGTGCAATGCATGTCAAAGTATCTAGGTGATTGTCAAAAAAGACTTTTCAAGTAGAATCAGTTGATAGAACTTGAAATAAGAGGAGTATTGAATCTCAGACAGATAATCATAAGCTTTTGTGGGTCCAAAATCCTTTCAGTGGGAAGGCGTGATCGGAATCTGGACTAGGGGTCAAAATTTAGCTCAAAAATAAAAGTTCTCAGAATTGCCTCAAAATGAATGGGTACGTATCCCTCATTGTCATGAACCCAACACAACTCATTTGAGTTCAAATGGACATCGGATGATAGAGATATCGTGATCTGTTTGAATGGCCAAACAGGTAAAAAAAATGGGTTGACTGTATAGTCTGTACAGTCCGTACAGATGATGACGTGGCATGTCCGTACGATGATGTGGCAGAGATGAATTAAGTTTGGGCAAATCTATTGGTGAAACATCGCATGGTATTTGGAAAATTATGAGGTGCCACGTGGCCCAGTCGTGGGCTGCCACGTGTCACCCTGTTATTGGTTTGGGTGTTGGTTAAAAGATTATGGAGTTCACTGGACTCAAACCCCGAACCTCCTCCCACCATGCAAAGCTTTGGAAAAGGCCGCCCTGCCAACACACCATGCATTGTTACTTGTTAACTATATGGTTTAAAAACTATTTGAGTTTAACTACTTGTTAACAAAGTGTGAATAAAATTTCAACTTTAAATATTGTTGACCCAAATGAGAATGTCATGATAGGTACATATGCATGCAAAAAAAGGGCTTGGTAGATTCTTCAGTCATAATGGACATGTTATTAGTTATGAATCCATAAACATTAAGGAACATGAGAGGAATTATGAAACACCTGATTTGGAGCTTGTTGCCATAGTTCATGCCTTGAATATGTGCAGGCATAATCTCATAGAAAGAAAATTTGAATTAAGAAAAAAACATAGTGGTCTGAAATATGATTATGAAAAACCAAATTGGAATGCGAGGAAAAAAAAATGGTTGGAATTTTTAAATGAGTATGAATTTGACATCAAGTATATCATAGGAAAAGAAAATAAAGTTGTCGATGCACTTAGCATAAGACTACCTATCTTGAATGATACAACTATTGGTATGAAAAGTTCATATTTTAAGAGAATAATTTTAGATGATGGTGTTACAGGCCAACATTTCCTATAGTTAAAATAAAAATTACAATAGGAAAATGTTGGATTATTCAGACGGGGGGGTGAATCAGTAATAATAAATTTTAGTACTTTTAACCACAATATAGTCATAAAAAATATTCAATAGTTTATCGTTATCATTTAATCTATCATAAAAAATATAATCATAAACAACATCACATCACAATAGATACACAATACACTAGAATTTACATGGAAAACCAAATGAGAGAAAACCACATAATTCTTTTCTTATATATCAAAAGAATACATTCATTGGAAGCACCAACTTCCTAATTATCCATATACAACTCAAAGGAGGATCCAAACCCCTATTCCCATGCTCCAACCCGAAGGAACCTACAACTCACTGAATTATCTAGATCCAATCAGAAGGAGGCTACAACCCACTTAGTTCTCTAGCTCCAACCATAAGATGGATACAAACACCTATCCTTGCTCCATCCTGTTTCCCTGAAATATAGGTGTAGACCAACTGTCACTATCACAAAATCTTCCAATGTCATTACCATTGTCACTCTATCTTTGCCACTATCTCTTTCACTTTCATTGTCTGTGTCACTGTCTCATCAACCTATATATTCTCATAAACCAACTAAACATGTACCATACCATGCATCAAATCTATGGCATAGTTACCAACTTAATGAGAACTCTCCAGTGTTCTCATTTTTGGGGGGGTCCAATTTTTTACCTTGTTTTTAAAAATGGTGCTACCAGTAGCACCCCCTCTCCATTTTTAGATGATTTTTGATATTTTCAATTTTTCAATCCCCAATGTTTCCACATTATTTTTTTAAATGCTCATTTTTCATCTATTTTCAATTTTTTCTAAATACATGTATATTTTGTTTTTATTCAACTTCGTTTTTAGTCTTTTTTTCATACTTCTTTCAATCTTAAAAATGTTTTTTACCATTTACTTTTTCAAATTTATGATTTTTCATAGAATTTTGTCTCCTTAATTAATTTATTGTTCCATACTTTTTAAATATAGTGAAAAACATCATTTTTAACACATTGTTTACCTTTACTTCAATAAATAAATAAACATTGTAGTTAAATAACACTAATTT
>ML780718.1:754211-774822 GCA_009831015.1 Picea engelmannii
TAAAACATCTCTAAGATAAATTGACCAGCCCTAAGAAAAGGTCCTACAAAAATAAACCTAGGGCGTAAACTAAAACCCACCTAGGTGTTAATTAAAGTCTTCTTAAAAGTAAAGGGGGTAAAATAATGAGGGAAATAAATTAAACGAAACCCATTGAGTGATTAAGGAGTAATTTAAGGAGTAATTTAAGGAGTGATTAAGGAGTAAATTAAGGAGTAAATTAAGGAGTGATTAAGGAGTAATTTAAGGAGTAATTTAAGGAGTGATTAAGGAGTAATTTAAGGAGTGATTAAGGAGTAATTTAAGGAGTAATTTAAGGAGTGATTTTTGGGGGAGTGAGGGAATTGAGTCTTTTAATTATTAAAAAGAAATTAATTTTGGAGAACGAGAGGGATGAGTGACACTTGGACGATAGAGAATGTTTAGAGGTTTGTCATAAAAAATTAATTAATTAATGATTTAGGAAATTAGGTTGGTCTCAAATTTCTATGAAAGAAAGGGAAAGGAAGGAAGAAGGGGGGAACGGTTAGCATAAAGTTACGCTGCCGAATTGTGGCTTGACGGGTTGCTTGTGAGGAGTTGGGTTTATCTCAGCTGTGTTGGAGTGGTAGCTCAGCCGTGGAGGCAAGCTAAGACGCTAGTCTATCTCTGGTTCTTGTGTGTGCCCTTTGCGGCTCGGGGGGGCTAAGGGGGAAGAATAGTACCCCTAGCGTTTGGTTGGGAGGTACCGGTGAGCCTTCTACAGTCGACGAGCGTGACGTGGCACGGAGCGCGAGATGCAGCACGGAGCGCGGGACGTCGCCCCATGAAAGCGAAAGGCAACAGTATGATTTTAATTGGTATAATGCATTTTTCTTTCAGCAATTTAATGTTATTGATGTTGAAATTGTGAGATTGTTTTGGCATTTGTAGATTCGGCAAATTTCATTTCTGCAAGGTTGTTGTGAGATGTTATGGCAATGTTGAAATTGTTACTGCCGCTTTGGCCATGAGAAGAATGCATTTTGTTGGGTGTCTTTGGCATGCATTGTAGATAGGGGGCATTTTTTTTTATCTAAGCTAACTGCGTTAAGGGTCTGCATTTGCTGTATATCTTGGGCATTCATTGTATGTTTTTAAATGGCACTCAGGGTAAATATTGGTTGTCCACTGATCTGCGTTTAAATGTGTTAATGTTCTGCGCTTGGCTGGGATATATTTGGCTGTATTGATTAGTGTGGCATTTTTTCCCAATTGCCGGTGGGCTTTTTAAGTGACTACTGGGAGTTTTTAATTGTTGTTGGGTGTCTTTAAATTATGGATGGGCGTTTTATTTATTGTTGGGCGTTTCCAATGATTGCTGGGCATTTTTTTATTTGCTGGGGTGAATCCTCTCGGTGGGCGAATGGGGAGAAGGACCCTTGAACCAGCTCGTGTATCTTCTAAATCTCGACAACTTACCCTTAAAATTCTCTGCGCGGTGGGGGAATGGTAATCCCGCATGTATCTATTGCCGCCAGGTTTTTTTCTCTGGCAGTTAAAACCTCTGCGTTTGTATTATTTTCTGGTCCTGCGTTTGTATTATTTTCTTGTCTGCGTTTGTGGTCTGCGTTGGTATACTGTCTGTATCATTTCTTATGACTGTAATTTCGATTATTCCTTAAATTCGGTTAATCATTAGGGTACAGATTATGGTATTAGTTATGGCAGTAAATCCTTATGCTGATAGGAACGCAGAATGACAGATTCCGGAGCGTCTCCTTGACCAACCTAATTGAGTAGATAGTATCTAACAATAGCCAACTACTAAATTAGTCAACGCCCTGTATAATGTTACAGTCAAGCAACAATTATTAAGTTACGGTATTGTGATGAAAGGGCATTGATAATGCTTAAATTGAAATGTTATTTAGTTGCCCTGTCATGAGAACAAAAATGGAAGGATGATTAGTTAATAGATTGATTCTGAATTTAGTAGTTATTGAGGATATAGTCGGGTCTAGTCGTGGGCAGAAGCATGGTTTCGGTAATTGTACATGTTGTAATAACTGTTGTGTAAGGTAACGACTCATCTATTTGCTGGTCTTCTCCTCATAGTTTCCAGTCGTCAGTATTAATCACGAGTTGTAAAATGATAGTTTAAATGGCATAATTTTAGCTGATAGTAAAATGATATATCAAATTTCCAAGTTTTAGACGATAGTTTTAAATGATAGTTTAATTTACATATATATCATGGTCAATATAAATGTAATCATTGTCGAATATCAACGTGCGCGTACAGGTATCATAATTAAAACTGAGTCGTTAATATTATATATCTGACCTGGCGTCTAAAATATGTAAATAAGGAAGGAACCGTGACGCCAGGAAGCATCCTTGTATGACGTTGCATTCTTAGTTTTAGCGTCTTCCCCTTTTCTCTCCATTGAATTTGAGGGTGTAGTTAATGCGCACCTATAATTGAAATTATATCGTGTGTAAATACCTTTAGCGGTTTTCTATTTTGCATTGTGTAACGATTGATTAATAACCAGCAGAATTACAGTTTAAGGCAACTTGACAGAGTTTGCGTTTATAATTTGACAGAGTTGCATTTATGATTTGACAGAGTTTGCATTTATAACAGTTGGAAGAAGATTGCTTAGTATGTATGAGTTCACCGTTCCTTATCCTGGAGTAAACTGGCATTATGTAGAGTTAGGTGACATTGCACCTTCCCATTCATTTAGGTTCATAAACTCTTATAATTTAGCTTGAAGGATATATGTGTGGAGAAATGTTATTAAATTGACTGGAATAACTTTAAATTTAAATATTTAGAAATGTGGTACATAGTAGTATTATTAAATTGTTTAGAATGTGAAAGAAAATTAAAGTTTGAAATCCTTTTGATGAATCATTGATATTAATTTCCACTATAAGTAGATCTAGTGCCATATATATGAAGGAATGGTTTTTAAGGATGAGTAATTGATATTGGATATTGCATGAGTTGATTGTTAAATTAAATAGAATTATATATAAACATAAAGCAAGTAAGATATAATGAATTACCTGGTTTTGAACTTATGAATTTCAAGAGTAAATAAATACTCTTCACCGTTAAACCCACTTACTTGTATAGATATAAGGTCCATGATCCAAGTACCTTGAACTACGAAGATTAATAGGGGAAATCTGGACTTACTTAAATTTACCCTCCCTTATGGTTGGGCTGGGTATCTCGTCTACTCATGGAGTTCATGGGAGTATCAGGCCAGTATTACATGCTTGAGTCGTGGGATCTACCTTGTCTTAACTGTGTTGGGTCTTGTCCAATTCTGTCGGACCTGGGCGTCCGTAGGGTTAGTGGTTGCCTCGTGTTGTTGTTGTGCCTGGACAAGGTTGATCTTTGTGATTGGTCTGCTTGTGTCAGGTTGCGACGTAGAGTCTAGAGGTCTTTTACTTCTACACGTGCGCGCACACCGTAAACAAAAAAAAAAAAAATCGCACCTATCATTAGAGTGGTTGTCGTAACGAAGAGGTCGTTACATATGGTATCAGAGCGGGTTCAACCCGAGACTTGGGATTCACTACAGGTTTTGTTGACATGATTATGATGAGTATTCTATCGCTGATCGAGCTGATTGTTGTGTGTACGGTAATCATGGTTAGAGGACGCCACGGAGGCAGACGACGGGGTGCTAGGGAAGGAGGCGTGATGCCTCCAGCAGCATCCACGCCTGAGGGGTCTAACCCCTAGGGAGGCGAGCATGTCCTTGGACAGGACCAGATTGCAGTTGCCGATGTTGTGGGGATGATGAGATCTTTCCAGCGCATGTCCAAGGCGATGATCAGCAAATTGGACAGAGAGGAGGCCAGGGCCCCAACACCCGCTAAGGTTCCGCCGCGTGCATTGGCCGTTACTTGTAGCATTCACCGTGAACTCGAGAAGTTGAAATTTCTCGATTTCTTTGGTGCCCCAGATGGCGCAGCCGCCAAACCATGGTTGGAGAATATGGCAATGTGCTTCGCACTTCGCGATTATACCTCCAACATGAAGGTCCACATGGCAGTCTTTCAACTGAAGGGGAGCGCTCTTCTATGGTGGAAGACGCTCCTACTGCAGCTGAACATGGCCGTCGAAGACGTGTCGTGGGAACTGTTCAAGGAATGGTTCCGGGAGAGGTATCTTTCAGAGGAATTCATTGAGCGTCAGCTCAATGAGTTCAATGCATTACGACAGGGAGGTCATACGGTGCCCGAGTATGAGGCACATTTTATGGAGCTGCTCCGGTATGCTCCGCATCTGAACACGGAGAAGCTCAAGGTCAACAGGTTCGTTTTTGGCCTTAACGGCAGCCTGCATGCAAAGGTTAGGATTCTGATGCCTCAAACCTTGCACGATGCTGTTCAAAAGGCCCTCATTGCAAGGAGGAGCTTATCAGTGGGGGTCAGACTAGGACTCCAGCGAGACCTGCTGGGCAGGGTTAATCTGGTACGCCGCAGAAGCAAACACCAGCGAGACATACGTCGGGTTATCGTGGCTTCCAGAGGGGATCCACGTTCACTACACCTCGACGACCGCCACCTCAGCAGCGGACACCTTACCGAGGACCACAGCAGCAGCAACAGCATCACCCGCAGTAGCAGCAGTTTAGGCCTGTTCAACAGAACACACCAGGGTTTCAAGCCGGTGGGCAGTCATCTTCTACTTCGGGCACCAGGACTACTGGGCCAAAGAAGGGATGTTGGACATGTGGGGAGCCACACTGCCAGTGCAATTGTCCTGTGGAGAGGACCAAAGCATCCGGATCTACCGGACCTACTACAGTGGGAGATATGGGCAAGGCCCATCGGATTCATGCAATAGTGAATAACCACCAGGTAGAGCACCAGTCGATGGTGCTCGAGATGACAGGTACTGTCGCTGACCAGAACCTTAGTATTTTGATAGACCCAAGTGCTGCTGAGAGTTTTATTTCTGGTGTAGCGCTGAAAAGGATTAAGGTAAAGGAAGTCGAACAGGATGAGTTTAGATTTGTAGAGATGGCTTCGGGAGCCAAACAGAAGGTCGGACGAAAGGTTACGGGTTGTGCCCTTAACCTGGGAGAGTTTGTAATGAAGGTCAACTTGTACGTCACGATCTTAGAATCTTATGACGTCGTGATCGGCATGGATTGGTTGGAATCGCATGAGGTGATGCTCAACTACAAGATGAAATGGTTAAGCCTGGTCGACGATGAAGGACATGAATGGGTAATTGTAGGACGGAAACAGGGAGTATCTCTGAGGTTCATCTCTTCCTTACAGTTACAGAAGAGTATACGCAAGGGGTGCAAGCTTTATGCAATCCTTGCGCTAAACGAGAAAGGAGTAGCTGCAGATCTAGAACACCTTCCGATGGTGAAGGAGTTTGCAGACGTATTTCCAGAGGAGTTTCCTGGGATGTCGCCAGAAGGAGAATTGGAGTTTAGTATAGATCTAAAACCGGGGACTGAACCAATAGCAAGAACTCCTTATCGGATGTCGACCCCGGAGTTGCAAGAGTTAAAATCGCAACTGAAGGAGTTGCTGGACCTGGGACTGATACGCCCTAGTGTGTCATCGTGGGGTGCACCAGTTATTTTTGTTCGGAAGAAGGATGGATCATGGAGACTTTGCATTGACTATCGTCAACTGAACAAGGCTACGATTAAGAATCAGTATCCCTTACCAAGAATTGATGATCTGTTTGATCAAATGAAGGGTGCGACGGTGTTCTCCAAGATCGATTTGCGATCAGGGTATCACTAATTATGGATCAAGGAGGATGACGTCCCTAAGACCGCTTTTAAGACAATATTTGGACATTATGAGTTTACTTTTTTACCTTTTGGACTGACAAATTCCCTAGGGGTATTTATGAGCTTGATGAATAGGGTGTTCCGCGAGTACTTGGACAATTTCGTCCAAGTATTCATTGATCATATTTTGATCTACTCTCGGATGACGGAAGAGCATAACGAGCACTTGCACCTGGTACTACAGTGTTTGAGAGAGCACAAATTATATGGGAAGCTGTCCAAATGCTCTTTTATCAATCCAGGATTCACGACTTAGGGCATGTCATCTCCAATGAAGGTATCGTCGTGGATCCAGCCAAGGTTGAGGCTATTATGGAATGACCTGCGCCGACGAATGTCACAGAAGTGCATAGTTTTGTGGGTTTAGCAGGATACTATCGATGGTTTGTCGATGGATTTTCGAAGATAGAAGGTCTGATCACGGAGTTGCAGAAGAAAAACAAGAAGTTTGTTTGGACTGAGAAATGTGCGGAAGCATTTCGAAGGCTTAAGGACTTGTTGACAACAACGCCGATACTAAAGGTCCTTGACATGGACGTAGACTTCTTGGTATGCACTAACACATCCAAAGAAGGTTTAGGTGGAGTCCTGATGCAAGACGGACGAGTGATTTGCTTACATTTCAAGAAAACTGAGAAGGCATGAGGAAAACTACGCAACGCATGACTTGGAGTTACTAGCCATCGTATATGCCTTGAAAGTCTAGAGACACTACCTTGTTGGACGCAAATTTGAATTAATGACTGATCATTGTGGACTACAACACGTTTTACGCAAAGCGACCTGAAAGCGCGACAACAACGTTGGTCGGAATTGCGTAGCGAGTACGACTTTGAGATTACTTACATAAAGGGAATAGTGAACCGAGTGGTAGATGCTTTGAGTAGGAGGCCACACATATTTTCGGTTTTGCCTCTTCAAACGAATCTACGTGAGAAGATTCTCACTTTACAGCATGACAATGACTGGTACAAGGAAGTTGAGGATTTTATAGGACAAAACACTATGATGGTACCGCGATTGAGGGATATTCTTTGGATAGTGATGGTTTATTGAGGTTTAGAGGTCAGATTTATGTACTGCCAAACGACAAGTTGAGGATGTTGATCCTGAGCGAGGCTCATAGAGCAGTTTACATGGCTCACCCGAGAGTTACGAAGATGAGGGCAGACCTTAAGCCCTTGTTCTTCTGGAAAGGAATGAAGGCCGACATAGTCAACTTTGTGGCTAGATGTCTAGAGTGTCAGCAGGTAAAGGTGGAACATAGACACCCGACAGGATTACTTCAACCACATGCCATTCCAGAATCTAAATGGGAAGTCATTTCGATGTATTTTATTGTTGCATTGCCACTGACGGCAAGGAGACACGACTCGATTTTCATAGTAGTAGACACTTTGACAAAGAGTGCTCACTTTATTCCAGTGCGTATGACGTATCAAGCACCTGACATAGCGAGAGTTTTCATCAGTGAGATTGTGAGGCTGCATGGCATGCCTAAGAAGATTATATCCGATCGAGGATCGGTGTTTACTGGACGATTTTGGACGAGTTTCCGAGAGGCCTTGGGAACTCAACTAAACTTTAGTACTGCGTATAACCCAGAGATTGATGGACAGATAGAACGAATGAACTAAACCTTGGAAGACATGTTGCGCATGTACGTGATGGACCAGCAAAAACGTTGGGAGGAATTCTTGCCTCTAGTAGAGTTCGCTTATAACAACAGTTACTATAGCACTATTAAGATGGTGTCATTTGAGTTTCTTTATGGGCGACTGTTTCGGACGCCCTTGAGTTGGGATCGGCTTGAGGATAAGGTCCTGGTGGGACCAGAAGTGATCCAAGAATGGAAGAGCAGATGCAAACCATAAGACAAAGGATAAAGGAATCGCAGGATCGACATAAGAGTTATGCCGATGCGCACCGAGTCGACCGTAGTTACGAGGTCAGTGATCGAGTCTTCTTGCGGGTTAAACCACATAAGAGTTTGTTCAAGTTTGGAAAGGGAGCTAAACTCTCTCCTAGGTTTGTGGGACCCTTCGAGATTGTGGAGAGAAAGGGGCCCGTGGCCTATCGACTAGCCTTGCCTGATTCTTTGAGGCATATGCACGATGTTTTTCATGTATCTATTCTGAGACATTATATTAGTGATCCTACACACATGATTGACATGAGTTCCTTGCAGGTATCAGACGAGGGAGCGCTCACGGCTGAGCCAGTCCGCATTTTAGATCATCGCATTCGACAGTTACGACGTCGAATGGTAGATTAGGTCAAGGTCCAGTGGGACAATTATAGTCCGCACTCGACAACCTGGGAGGATGCATATGATATGCGCCAACAGTTTCCATTTTTGTTTGATAGATAGACTTATGAAACTGTGGTATTTATGATATTATGGTACATTTATTTCGGCATTTATACTGAGAAACTTCGGGACGAAGTTTATACCAAGAGGGGGTGTATGTAACATCCCGCTCTGGCACACTTACCAAACTTATTATTGAGGACACTTTCTTGCAAGTGATCTAGATTTTTATGATGATAAAACTTTTTCCTTCATTATGATGCATTAAGTTATATGACAGGATGTTTTTACTACATTGATGTAGATAGGTGTTGCTGACTCAGTTTCATTGAGTGTGTAGGGTTTCATACCTTGAGGATGTAGAGGCATCGGTGGAACTCCCTTGGACTCTAGATTGAGTCAGGGACTCGACTATTTGAGTTGTTTCATTTACAGTGATATTGTTTTGTTTTGATGATATGCTATTGATTTTATGATATGTTATTGACATGATATGACATGATGGTTGATGATGGAGGCTGATGATAGCTTGTTGACCAGAATCACATATGGAGTAAAGGGGCCACACACGAGTTACAGAGAGATTGAGGGAGAGGGGATGACAACAGCCCTACCACAGCCTACTAGCACTCCCACCATGGCTCGAACTGTATGTTAATGATTACCTAGTTCGAGAGGAACCACGATGTTGTGAGGGTAGAATGCGACAGTCGCTCACGATGATTTTAAGGGGCATGCAATAAGATGGGGGCCTTATTCCTTAGAGCCCTTAGTCTCCCACAAGTTCACCTGGCGGAGTGTTGACTCCATGGGTTATAGAGTCTACCCATCCGTCAAGTCAGCGAGTGGCACCCTTGGAGCACGTGGTGCATACTGAAGGGCACGTCGCGTAAAGAAATGCAATTCAGTGAGTGGGACCCTTGGAGCACATGGTGCATCTTGAAGTTCTCATCGCGCAAAGAAATGCAAGTCAGCAAGTGGCACCCTTGGAGCACGTGGTGCATCTTGAAGGCCACATCGCGCAACAGAAGCAAATGAGGTGAGTGGCACCCTTGGAGCACGTAGTGCGTCCTGAAGGGCACATCGCATGGATGATGATGATGAGACAACTTAGATGACCCTAAGACCTTAACGCCTGATAAAATTCTTAAAACGACTCCCCTAATTAAATTGTCGCCCTGCTCAAATCGAAATCTGAATTAAAACATCTCTAAGATAAATTGACCAGCCCTAAGAAAAGGTCCTACAAAAATAAACCTAGGGCGTAAACTAAAACCCACCTAGGTGTTAATTAAAGTCTTCTTAAAAGTAAAGGGGGTAAAATAATGAGGGAAATAAATTAAGCGAAACCCATGGCCTTTAAATGATAAAGAAGAAATAAAATTTTATTAAAGTGTGGGAGTATAAAAGCTAGAATATATATATATATATATATATATATATATATATATATATATATATATATATTGAAAAGATTAAAAACCGCATTTATCTTTTGGGTAAAAAAAAGAATAAAAATAACAAGAGAGAATTAAATAATAAAATTTAAGAAATTTAAGGAGTGATTGAGGAGTAATTTAAGGAGTAATTTAAGTAGTGATTAAGGAGTAATTCAAGGAGTAAATTAAGGAGTGATTAAGGAGTAATTTAAGGAGTAATTTAGGAGTAATTTAAGGAGTGATTAAGGAGTAATTTAAGGAGTAATTTAAGGAGTGATTTTTGGGGGAGTGAGGGAATTGAGTCTTTTAATTATTAAAAAGAAATTAATTTTGGAGAACCAGAGGGATGAGTGACACTTGGACGGAGGAGAATGTTTAGAGGTTTGTCATAAAAAAATAATTAATTAATGATTTAGGAAATTAGGTTGGTATCAAATTTCTATAAAAGAAAGGGAAAAGAAGGAAGAAGGGGGGAACAATTAGCGTAACGTTACGCTGCCGAATTGTGTCTTGACGGGTTGCTTGTAAGGAGTTGAGTTTATCTCAGCTTTGTTGGAGTGGTAGCTCAGCCGTGGAGGCAAGTTGAGACGCTAGTCTATCTCTGGTTCTTGTGTGGCCCCTTTGCGGCTTGGGAGCCTAAGGGGGAAGCAAAGTACCCCTAGCGTTTGGCTGGGAGGTACCGGTGAGCCTTCTACGGTCGGCGAGCATGATGCGGCACGGAGCGCGGGACGTCGTCCGAGGAAAGCGAAAGGCAACAATATGATTTTAATTGGTATAATGCATTTTTCTTTTGGCAATTTAATGTTATTGATGTTGAAATTGTGAGATTGTTCTGGTATTTGTATATTTGGCAAATTTCGTTTCTGCAAGGTTGTTGTGAGTTGTTCTGGCAATGTTGAAATTGTTACCGCCGCTTTGGCCATGAGAAGAATGTATTTTTTTGGGCGTCTTTGGCATGCATTGTAGATAGGGGGCATTTTTTTTTATCTGAGCTAACTGCGTTAAGGGTCTGTGTTTGTTGTATATCTTGGGCATTCATTGTATGTTTTTAAATGGCACTCAGGGTAAATATTGGTTGTCCATTGATCTGCGTTTAAATGTGTTAATGTTCTGCATCTGGCTGGGATATATTTGGCTGTATTTATTAGTGTGGCATTTTTTCCCAATTGTCGGTGGGCGTTTTAAGTGACTGCTAGGAGTTTTTAATTGTTATTGGGCGTATTTAAATTATGGATGGGCGTTTTGTTTATTGTTTTGCATTTCCAATGATTGTTGGGCATTTTTTTATTTGTTGGGGTGAATCCTCTCGGTGGGCGAATGGGGAGAAGGACCCTTTAACCAGCTCGTGTATCTTCTAAATCTCGGCAAATTACCCTTAAAATTCTCTGCACGGTGGGGAAATGGTAATCTCGCGTGTATCTGTTGCCTCATGTTTTTTTTCTCTGGCAGTTAAAACCTCTGCATTTGTATTATTTTCTGGTCCTGCGTTTGTATTATTTTCTGGTCTGCATTTGTGGTCTGCGTTGGTATACTATCTGTATCATTTCTTATCACTTTAATTTTGGTTATTCCTTAAATTTGGTTAATCATTAGGGTACATATTATGGTATTAGTTATTGTAGTAAATCCTTATGCTGATAGGAACGCAGAACGACAGATTCCAGAGCGTCTCCTTGACCAACCTCATTGAGTAGATAGTATCTAACAATAGCCAACTACTAAATTAGTCAACGCCCTATATAATGTTACAGTCAAGAAACGATTATTAAGTTACGGTATTATGATGAAAGGGCATTGATAATGCTTAAATCGAAATGTTATTTAGTTGCCCTGTCATGAGAACAAAAATGGAAGGATGATTAGTTAATAGATTGATTCTAAATTTAGTAGTTATTGAGGATATAGTCGGGTCTAGTCGTGGGCAGAAGCATGGTTTCGGTAATTGTACATGTTGTAATAACTGTTGCGTAAGGTAACGGCTCAGCTATTTGTTGGTATTCTCCTCATAGTTTCCAGTCGTCAGTATTAATCACGGGTTGTAAAATGATAGTTTAAATGGCATAATTTTAGCTGATAGTAAAATGATATATCAGATTTCCAAGATTTAGATGATAGCTTTAAATGATAGTTTAATTTACATATATATCATGGTCAATATAAATGTAATCATTGTCGAATATCAATGTGCGCGTATAGGTATCACAATTAAAACTGAGTCCTTAATATTATATATCTGACCTGGCGTCTAAAATATGTAAATAAGGAAGGAACCATGATGCCAAGAAGCATCCTTGTATGACGTTGCATTCTTAGTTTTAGCGTCTTCCCCTTTTTTCTCCATTGCATTTGAGGGTGTAGTTAATGTGCACCTATAATTGAAATTATATCATGTGTAAATACTTTTAGTTGTTTTCTATTTTGCATTGTTTAACGATTGATTAATAACCAACATAATTACAATTTAAGGCAACTTGACAGAGTTTGCGTTTATAATTTGATAGAGTTGCATTTATGATTTGACAGAGTTTGCATTTATAACAGTTGGAAGAAGATTGCTTAGTATGTATGAGTTCACCATTCCTTATCCTGGAGTAAACTGGCATTATGTAGAGTTAGGTGATATTGCACCTTCCCATTCATTTAGGTTCATAAACTCTTATAATTTAGCCTGAAGGATATATGTGTGGAGAAATGTTATTAAATTGACTCGAATAACTTTAAATTTAAATATTTAGAAATGTGGTACATAGTAGTATTATTAAATTGTTTAGAATGTGGAAGAAAATTAAAGTTTGAAATCCTTTTGATGAATCATTGATATTAATTTCCACTATAAGTAGATCTAGTGCCATATATATGAAGGAATGGTTTTTAAGGATGAGTAATTGATATTAGATATTGCATGAGTTGATTGTTAAATTAAATAGAATTATATATAAACATAAAGCAAGTAAGATATAATGAATTACTTGGTTTTGAACTTATGAATGTCAAGAGTAAATAAATACTCTTCACCATTAAACCCACTTGTATAAATATAAGGTCCATGATCCAAGTACCTTGAACTACGAAGATTAATAGGGAAAATCTGGACTTACTTAAATTTACCCTCCCTTACGGTTGGGCTGGGTATCTCATCTACTCATGGAGTTCATGGGAGTATTGGGATAGTATTACATGCTTGAGTCATGGGATCTACCTTGTCTTAACTGTGTTGGGTCTTGTCGGAGTCTGTCGGACCTGGGCGTCCGTAGGGTTAGTGGTTGCCTCGTGTTGTTGTTGTGCCTGGACGAGGTTGATCTTTGTGATTGGTCTGCTTGTGTCGGGTGGCGACGTAGAGTCTAGAGGTCTGTTACTTCTACACGCGCGCACACACCGTAAACAAAAAAAAAAAAAAATCGCACCTGTCATCAGAGTGGTTGTCGTAACGAAGAGGTCATTACAATTTGACTTACACTTTGCAGATTGTTTTTCATTTCTTCGACTAGTAAAGATTTTTTATCTATGGAATCCTTACTTCTGATCTTGAGATTTCCTTTTCCAATAATTTTGGTTGAGTTGTTATTCCCAGATTAAACTGATCCATCTCTTTCCTTCTTCAACATCAGAAATCTATCTTTATCACCTGTCATATGCTTTGAGCATCCACTTTCAACATACCATCAACATTTTTTTTGTTGATCTTGTAGAGAAATATTGCATTCTTCAGTGTTGAATTGATGATGCTTTCCTATCCATATCCTTTGTGGTTCTTTCTTATGACTATTGATATTCTTCTTTGGTTCCCTTGGAGGAACAATAAGTCTGCGATATTTGTCCATATGTCCAAAGTTGTTTCACTTGTATAATTCTACCACATCACTCAATGATTCAAATATGTTGTAGCTTCTATTAGGTGCTTCATGAGATATTCTTGGATAACTATTTCTTGTATAGACCTCATCATTTCTTTTATTCTTTGTATTGGCTATAAAATTTACATCATTGTGACCAAAATTATAACATGAATAACATGAACCAAGAGAAATAGTTTGCTACCTAGGAGTGGAAGACCTTATGAATGGTGCTACTCTTTTGAATCCTTCTATTTCTTGAGGTCCTTATATAGTTGGATACTAATGATAGTGAATTATAAATATTCTAGGTGGTGCATTGTCTTTGTAATATTTCTCTTGAGTCTTCCTCTATTCTTCTTTATTAGAAGCATCTATGACAAATTATGCATAACTTTTTGGTTGTGCTTCTTGTTCTGTTGTTTTGGAGCTTGAACCTTTCTTTGTGTGTATCTAATTGTATCCTAATCCATATATTTCATAGTAAGGTATTTTATTGTTAATGATATTATCAAATATCATGTTCCTTTATCTAATCTCCCAAACCTTTGATAATATTTACTATTTCATTGACTCATAGAAAGTAGGTTGTTATGTTTTTATCTTCATTCATCTTCAATTTTTCTAACTTGGCTCTAAAAATATAAATTTTATCTTCCTTAACTTTCTGATCTCCTTCATAGATATTCTTTAGTTTTTCCCACATTTATATTGCAGAATCATAGTGCACAATATTGGTATATATTGCTTGAGTCACACCATTCTTGATAGTGTTTATATCCCTTGGATCATTTTCTTCGAGCTTATTTCCATATCTACCAGTTGAGGGAGTGCCGGGTACTTTGTTATTAAGTACCTATACCATATCTGTAAATATACTTCGATAAGACCAAGATTAAACCATAAACCATCCACCATAACATGAACACAAGAAATAGAGAAAACCCTTGAGGTACGGTAAGACCATATATTATTCCTTAAGGAAGGAATTCACTCCTCAAGCAACACTTTCTTGTTACAATGGAAATATTCTTCACTACGCTTCATTAAATTGCTTACACTCATTTATATATCTCTCTTTATCTTTTAGGAACCTTCTAGAGAGTCTTCTCACATTTATTACATCCAACTACCATAGTGGGACTTTATTAATATAGTGGATCTAGTTCAACTTACATTGAATGACCAAATTCTCATATATTAAATGACTTCCACCATATGAGAGCAAATTCTCATATATTAAATGGTCAAATGATTTCCACCATATGAGAGCATCACCTTGGAAACCCCAGTCTACAAATGATGTCCACTTCCCTTTCCATAATGACTTATGAGATTGTATAAATTATCAAATACTAGAGCCATAATCTCTTACATTAAAATATATCATTCTTGGAATAAATCTTCAACAAAAAATAGGGTGTAGAAATAACTTAAGGCAGAAAATCACGACTTTTTCTGGAAAAACCCTGAAAAACTATTGAATATAAAATGCTCATAACTTCACTTCCCAGACTCTGTCTTGACTAATTTTGTTTTTTAAATTGGGTGAAATTGTCAGAGGAACTCATATCTATAATTTGTTTGGGAAAATTCAGCCACTATCTGCTACAGAAAAAAAAAAATCGCGTCATCGTCCACTTAAAAAACCTTGAAAATTGCAGATTTTAAAACTTCAATATCTTAACTTCCCAGACTTCGTTTCAGACGATTTTATTTTCAAATTGGCTTTTTTTCTGAGAGGAAATAAGATATAAAATCCGTTTATGCAAATTTTTCACATAAATATATCAAAAATTTCTGGAATGTCGCGACCCTTTTGTTTTCTTCTCCGAAAAAAAATCTACAAAAATAAAACATATTTTCCCACAATGTCTACCAAGGAAAGTTATATCATACCAATTGTTAAGTACCTATACCAGATATGAAAATATACTTCAATAAGACCAAGAATAAACCATAAACCATTCACCATAACATGAAGACAAGAAATAGAGAAAACCATTGAGGTAGGGTAACACCATATATTATTCCTTAAGGAAGGAATGCACTCCTCAAGAAACACTTCCCTGTTACAATGAAAATATTCTTCACTATGCTTCATTACATTGCTTACACTTCTTTATATAGCTCCATCTATATCCTAAGAACCTTTTAGAGAGCCTTCTCACATTTATTACATCCAACTGCCATAGTGGGACTTTATTAATATAGTGGACCTAGTCCACCTTACATTGAATGACCACATCCTCATATATTAAATGAATTGCACTAATAATACATAACCATATTCCCATTTGTTACCTCCCTAGGTACCCCATATTACCTCCCCGGGTATACTACATTTGTATCCATCTACTAGTGATCACCAAACATCAAATCCTTGTGCTTGTATATAAGTTTTCATTATTCTTCTCCAAAAACCATAGATCTCACCATCAAACTATGGCACCAAAATCCTAGCACAATCCATGATCTCCTTCTAGTGGTTAGACTAATTCTTAAAGGGCCTGCTCTGATACCAACTATTGGATTCCTGGACGGGGGTTGAATCAGAAATAAGTAATTTTAGTACTTTTAACCATAGTATATTCTTCAACAATATTGAGTATTTTATCATTAGCACTCAATATATCATCACTAGTATAATCATAAACAACATCACATCACAATAGATACTCAGTACACCATAATTTATGTGGAAAGAAAAATGGGAGAAAACCAGAAAATGCTTTTATTACATATCAAAAAAATGCATTCATTGGAATCACCAAGTTCTTGATTCTCCATATACAACTGGAAGTAGGATCTGACCCCCTATTATTAGGGTCCAACCTTAAGTAATCTACAAATCCCTTAATTCTCTTTCTCTAACCAGAAGGAGGAAACAACCCCGTAATTTCTTTGGCTACAACCACCTATCCTTTCCCTGTCCTGGCACCCTCAAAATATAAATCTAGACTAATTGTCACTATCAAAAACTCTGCCAATGTCACTACCAATATCACTCTATCTCTACCACCATCTCTACCACTATAAATGTTTATGTCATCATCTCATCAACCTGTATCTTCTCATGAACGAAATAAACTTATACCGTACCATTCATCAAATGTATACATACATACTATCTCATGCATCAAACATGAAACAAAGATACATCAATAAGCAATAGTGAATCATGAACTAGAGAATCAACCATGTGTAACCTTTACCATATATATCTATACCATATCATCAATGATTTGGCTTAAAGAACCAATGCATGTCCCTCATGCATATGCCACCATACAACATAAATATGCCTAAACCATGTATAATCAACTGAAATATATGAACTATAAGAACCATTCCATGTGTTGAACTAGATATGAGAGTTCTCCTCACTCATCCAAGAAACCAAGATATACCATATCTAAATACCAAATCAATAGTGCCAAGTATGCCTCAAGCATACACCATAACATTACAAGAAGTAACTGTCAAAACAAGCATACAACCATACCAATACCTTTATACATGACCTGAAACTCTAAGATGATAATATGTAAACTTCCCTCAGACTTTAGGGACCTGGTACCAACATTTATTCAACCATTCATGAGCCCTTTTTATAGATAAGTGACTTTCTCTTCTACTTTGTGCATATATACGTGTTTTTTCTCCACTATATCACACATACATACTCTCCCTTTTTGAACTGCAACCCACATATACTTCATAAAATAGGGTTTTGTTGCAAGTATAGAACTTTCTCCTTCGACCTTCCTTTTCTACCATAGAAAATGACACTACAACCATAACGAAAACATCACTATATCACAAGAAATATAGGAAATGAATAAGTGTGTGAGTGTACTTGTGAATGACTCCTTGACGTGTATTTATACTTGTGCTAGGTAAATCATCTCCTTATTTTAGGGCTTCTAGAGTTTTATTGTTACAAAAGCGTTAACCTTTCATTCAATACTTGTAACCAACTAGGGGATTTTTGACCATTTATTCGGGGATTACAACTTCATAAAGTCATATCTCCCTAACTGCAAGGAACTACATGGAGTTCCACATAGCACCGAAAATGGCACAATGGGAACTATGAATCTATGTGTGTGTTTATTGCATTTAATTTATCTATCATGTCCATATTCCTTATTCAACTTCAGGTACCAAAACCACACCGTCAGAGCTTCTTCGAGGGTTGACATCAATGAAAACTAAACTATCAACAAAAAATGTACAAAATAATTTTAAAGGGTATGCGATGAAGGAATACAGCTTAATTATGCATAAAAATGGAATTTATGTTCCTAGTTATAGAGAGCTTAGGAATTTGGTGTTAAAATAAATGCATAGTGCTCCATGTGCCAGACATGTTGATTACCATAAAACAATTGCAGCAATAAGAAGCCAATACTTTTGGAAAGTTATGAAGAAGGATTTTCCTTACTACATTACTATATTTATCGAATGTCGAAGAGTGAAAGTTGATTATAGATATCCAACATGCTTTCTACAGTTATTGCCAATTCTAGAGAAGAAATAGTAATTTGTAACTATTGATTCTATTACAAAATTTCCCAAGAAAACAAGGAAAGATCATTCAATAATGATAGTCATACATAAATTGAAAAAGGATGCTCATTTTCTAGTAGCGAAAATGACTAAAAAATGACTAATATTGCATAAATTTACATGAAAGAAATCGCTAGGTTGCATGGGATACCTAAGGCAATTTTCTTAGGCAAATATACAAAGATTACTTGAAATTTATGGCGGGGATTCTTTAAATTATTTTGTAAAAATATGAATTTTATCACAAGATACCATCCATAGTGAGATGGGTAGATAGAGAGAGTCAAGAAAATAATTAAGGACATGTTGAGAATGTATATGATAGATAAGCCATCTAAGTGGGAAGATTACTTGCATTTGGTTGCGTTTTCCTATAATAATGGGTATGAAGCTTGATTGAATATGAACCCATTTGAAGTTTAGAAAATGAAACACTCCAGTGAGTTGGGAGAACCCAATAGATAGAGTGGTACTTGGGCCATAATCGCTCAAGGATGTGGAAGACCAGATGGTTAAAATTAAGCAGAATTTCAAGGTAGCACAAAATAGAAAAAAGATCTATTAAGATAAGAATGCGAGAGATAGAGAATTTAAAGTGGGAGAGAATTTGATTTTGAAAGTGAAGTCTAAGAAGAGATCATTAATGTTGGGAAGTTGTACAAAGATAACATCTAGATTATGTGGTCCATTTGAGATATTAGACAAAATAAGGTTAGTTGCATACATGTTTACATTGCTTGCTTCAATGAATATGAATAATGTATTTCATGTATCTTTTCTGAAAAAATATGTACATGATATTAACAATGTTATTGACTGGAACTTGATTCAACTGGAAGCAGAATGAGACTTTCAGGTCCAGTCGGCGTGCATATTGTATAGTAAGGTCAAAGTTCTCAAGAATCAAGCCATAGAATTGGCAAATTTTGAGTGGATATATTATGGTACTAAAGATGCTACTTGAGAGTTTGAATATGCCATCTTCGTTGAGTACCCACGAATTTTTGAAGAAATTTGAATTTTTTTTTTTTTTGGTTGTATATGCATTAAGGAAAATGCCAAAATAAGGGGGAGAGGAATGTAATACCCTGGTTTTGAGTCCCCAAATTAATAATGTATTTTTTACATATAATATTGATGTTGGTGAGGTAGTATGTTAAGGCAAGAATTCCTAGAAATGTAATGCTTTGAAAAATTTTAATCAAATACATCACTAGTTGCAACATGGACAAGGGAAAAGATATGTGGCTATGATTTCATGAGAGAGGGGGATAAATGGGATATCTACTTTATTATATTGTATTTACCCATCTTGGTATTAGTTGGGAAAATTGGTGGCATGAGCTTCTTGGGGAATGCTATGTGGGGCTTAATTGAACGTAATTATATAAACCCTTTTTTTTTGGTTGTTTTGGGGAAAATCACTCATTTTCATTGTTCATCGTTTCATTGTTACTCACTAAATTTTTACTCCTCATTCATTCTTACTCTTGGTTTTGGCATGGGAAATGAATTATTGGGAGAGAGGATCCATTTCATTTTGGATGTAAGAAATTATTACTATTTCATGAGGGAATGGATACCTGTGTGCATGATAATAATGACAGTAGAGAGAGAACTTTCCACAACTGATATTCCTTGGAGTTTCTAACATTTATATTTCCTCACTTGGAGCCCTCGAAAATAAGTGGAAGAGCCCAAGGGATTGAATTACAGAGAAAGGTGTTGATTTCTGTGGGTTGTGAAGGCTAAAAGGGGAAGAGACCTGGTAAAGTAGGATTTGTTGCGTGGTTGGGAAAACCAAGAGAGATTGATATATGGTTCTGTGTTATATTGAACCTACAACTCATCTTTGGGGATGTTATCACTTAGTAAATTTCCTAGAGGTTGAAACAAAAGAAATCTAAAAAGGTAAGTTTATCCAACCACTTTTAAAGTTGGGATCTATCCCTTCCATCTTCAGAGAGGGATCTCTCTATATGATTTAGCTATATTTTCAATTTAGATATTAGGCTAGGTAAATAAATAGGTGGGTTTTGTTGTCAAAGTGTTTTTGAATTGGTTGAGACAGTCTACACCTCCAGGGGTGATTTTAAGAACCCCCCCTAAATTTATATGTATAATAATTGGGCGAATCCCCGTGATACATAGGAAAAATTGAAGGCTATTTTATCAATAATATAATATGTATATATAGTTTTTTGGTGAATCTTTTAGTCGATTATATAATCTTGTAAAATCTTGGCGAATCTTTTAGTCGATTATATAATCTTGTAAAATATTGGCGAATCTTTCACTGAATTATAAAATCTTGTAAAAACTTGGCAAATCTTTCACTGAATTATAAAATCTTGTAAAATCTTGGCGAATCTTTCACTTAATTATTAAACCTTTAAAGTCTTGGTGAATCTTTCACTTAATCAGAGCCAAAGTGGACACACTAGCTCTCCTTGCTTATGTAGTGAGGATGAACCTAGTATGTGACTGTATTTTGGCATCATGATGAATCATTCTTGATCTGCATTTTTATCGTTTAGTAGTGAAATATCAAATGCATTTTTCCCAAAATAAGGGATAGAAGGCTAGGGAGTGTGGCCATACCTAATTGGCTTTCCCTTAAGATTGATCTTTTCTGAATGGATAGCAAGC
>ML780718.1:794090-819643 GCA_009831015.1 Picea engelmannii
TATTTGCAGAATGAGAAATCACTTGTCAACAAAAACACTAGAGAGATATAATATCTCAGTCACCAGTTGATTCCCATAACTTATTGGGTGATAACAACAACTCCACCTGGGGATGGTACTTTCCCTGTGAAGTGCCAAGAATCATGGTTCCTATCTTTTTGAAACATTCTGCCTAGCAATCTTCGTTGGTTTTATTATCGAAAATGGGAAAAACAATGATCATGAGATTAGGTCCTTCTCTTCGGGCTTCAACTAACTGAAAAATGTTCTTCACTCAGAAAATGAAAGTAAAAATGAAAATTAAAATGGTATGTACAATGGAGAGTGAGCACTCAAATCTTCTACTGAGGTGGGACATAATGTTTCATCATTCTGTCATTCACAGGTGCTCCTGGCAGATCTGACCCATCGACATTGTTTAGCAAGAAAGCATTGTTTCCCCTGAAAGCTTGGATCATGTATGTTCCTGTCCACAGATTGTCAAATTTCCCATGCCTTCCCTTGTCCTCATTCCTGGCATCCCATCTCACCACCAAATATCCTAGCTCAAAATCATCCTCCTTGGTTCGTTTGTCAAAGATCTTCTTGATGTTTTCTTGGATGACCTGTGTTTTGTTGAAAACATCCTCCCTAGACTGTTGCAAATGGATCATCTGGTTGATCCTTCTCTGTGAGTCATTTGGCTCAGCTTGTACCTCTTGAAGCAACTTCATGACAAGGACTCCTAAAGAGGTGGGAAAAAACGCCTTTGTACCATAGACCTGCTGGTATGGTGACATACCAATTGACCTTTTGGTGGTCATCCTATCAGCCCATAAAGAAAACACCAATTTATTGTGCCATGATTTCTTATTTTCCTCCAATGTTTTCTTGATGATATTTACCAAGGTTTTGTTCGAGGATTCCACTAGCCCATTCCCCTGAGGGTAGTAGGTTGTGGAATGCCCCAAACCAATGTGATACTGGTTGCATAAATCTATGAGTTTCTTCAATCGAAAGGCAACTGTATTGTCAATTATAATCTTTCTAGGAAAACCAAAACAAGAAAAAACATTATTTTCAAGGAATTTGATAATAATAGAGTCAATGGATTGCCTGCTTGGCACTGCCTCGATCCATTTGGTAAAATAATCGGTGGCAGTAAGAATCCACCTGTGTTGGCCAGAAGAAGGTGGGTGTATTTCTCCAATGAAGTCGAGCCCCCATTGCTGGAAAGGGGCCTCAACTGAGATCAATTTCAGAGGTAGAGGAAGAAGTTTCCTTTTGCCTTCAAACAGTTGACACTGGTGACATGTTGTTACCTTCTGATGAACATCAGTGAACAGGGTGGGCCAATAGAATCTAGCTCTGAGTATTTTGTTGGATGTGACCTTCCAGATCAAATGGCCACCACATTCTCCTGCATGAAACTCTTGTAACAGCTTATTAGCTTCATCTTTCTGTAAACAATTTAACAGAATGCCAGCAGGATCTTTCCAATACAAATTTCCTTCTAGAATATAGAATTTCAAAGCTTTCAACTTTAAAAATCTAGCTTTAGTCTTAGTCAAACAAGGGGGAGATTGTAAATTTTGTAAAACGAATATAAGGTCTGCATACCATGGAAAGTTGATAAATACCTCTCTCATGTTCGGAGTCGCCATCTTTCCCTATTCATCTGCCACATCTAGAAAATTAATTTCAAGAGCATGGAAATTAGATTCAGACATTAATTTAGCAAGGCCTTGACCTTTGATTAGTTTCGTGGGCTTAATCTCTATATCATATTCTAAAATGACAGCAATCCATTTTCCCCTTCTTCCATCCAGATTGTCCTGCGTCAAGATGTCCTTTACTACCGTGTTCGGATCATAAGCTATGGTGTGGGAATAGAGAATGTAGACCCTAAAGTCTTTTATGGCTTTTACCAAAGCAAAATCTTGTTTCTCCATTATCTTGTAATTTAGAGAAACATCCCTTAACGCTTTTCTAAAGAAAGATATGGGTTGTTCATACCCTTCGTTGTTCTTTTGCAGTAACACCGCTGCTATAGTATGTTCAGAGGCAAACGAAAAGAGATAGAAATCCTTAGTAAAATCTGGACTGATCAAAATAGGGGCTTCTATGAGTGCTCGTTTGACTTGTTCGAAAGATTTTCTGGACTCAGAGTCCCATTTTATTTTTACATCATTTTTAAGTATGTTCATAATATTCCTGAGGAGTTCTGCTAGATTGTGAATGAGTCTTCATAGAAATTTAATTCTTTCGATAAAAGACTGTAGTTCTTTGAGGTTCCTGGGGTGTTCTAAATTTTGTATAGCCTCGATTCTGCTAGGGTCTACTTTGATTCCATCTTTGGAGATGATGTGTCCTAGCAGTTTGCCTTCTTCTAACCTGAAAAGACTCTTCTTAGGATTTAAGGAAATCCCAAACCTCCTACACTTCTCAAAAACTCATCTGAGGTGCCTTAGGTGTTCATCATCAGATTGGGAAAACACATTCACATCATCTAAATAGACGACAATAAACTTACCCGATTCTTCCATGTAGGCGATATCCATCGCCCTCTGGAATGTGGCCCCTACGTTCATCAGACCAAAAGGCATTTTCACATAAATGAAAGTGCCCCATGGTGTGGTGAAAGAGGTTTTTTCTTGGTCGTCTGGGTGAACTAAGACCTGATTGTAACCCGAGAAACCGTCCAACAGAGAAATTCGACTGGACTCGACCAACCTTTGCAGGATGTGGTCCATTTTCGGTAAGGGGTAATTATCCTTCAGGGAGATGTTATTCAGATTTCGAAAATCTATGCAGAGTCTGATTTCCCCGGTTTTCTTACGTGTAGGGACCAGATTAGATACCCACTTGGAAAAACGCAATGGAACTATGATATTGGCATCGTACATTTTCTTGATTTCCTTTTCTATCAGAGGGATCAATTTGGGATTTATCCTCCTAAGTTTTTGCCTAAACAGTTTTTGGTCTTCTCTTATTGGAATCCTATGTTGTATGACGCTAGTATCATAGGCTTTCAAATCTTCATAACCCTAGGCAAAGACATTCGAATATTCTTTGAACAACTCAATGTATTTTAGTTTTTTCTCTGGGGGTAATGATTTAGACAGTTTGACCATCCTATGTTTCCCTCCAGTCCCTATATTACAGTCTTCTACCTCTTGTCCATGGGCTTCAATTTTTGGTTTTTTGGCTACATCGTTAGAATCGAACAAGTCCTCTAAAGGAACTAGGCCTGTAGGTAAAACATTTATTTTCAACTGTAAAACGTTAGCATCCAATTCATCATCGCCTAATTCTCCTGAATCTACGGTATTTACACTATCAATTTCAAAATCAGAACTATTCACATTTTTATCTTCATTCTCTAAATATATATTTGTACATTCAAAATCATTTTTGCATTGCAGAAAGTCTTCAATTTGATCGTCATTACCAAACACTTCCCAGTACTTGGTATTGTCAGGAACAGTTGGTCTACATTTCACCTCAACAGTATATGGATGAGTTGGGCGGAAAGGAATCTTACAGGTGGCTGCTGAGGTGGCCAATCCGTCTGCCAGAATATTCCATCCCCTCGGCATTACCTGCAAGTCAACTTCAGTAAAAAACCTCAAGGAATCAAGAACAACATTCCTATAATCTCTAAGACGTGAGTGTTTCGCAGCATACTCACCTTTAATTTGCTTAATTATTAACTCAAAATTTGTTTAGCACCAACCTTTTTCAAAAGCTTCATACCGAGCATCAAGGCTTCATACTCGACAACATTGTCAGTGCACTGGAAATTTAATTTGTAGGAATGATTTTCTGAGTACTTGTCTCTGTGATTATGCAGCCATACTCTTGCTCCAGCTCCTTCTTTACTCACTGCTCCATCAAAGTCCATTCTCCAGAAATCTGCGGGTAACTCTTTAGTTATCACTTTTTTCATCTTGGCTACCTCAATGATTTCTTGGCCTTCGTCCTAGCTAGATGTATCTTCCGCCAGCTGAGTATATTTCTCACCCATGTCACCATCGTTGTACAAGATAAATGAATCTAAATCGTTATGTGTAGAGTAAAGGGGATAATTGTGCGGTTTCTCTTGGCTACTAACCATGTACTTCATCAATGTTTCTCTGTACAACCTCCTCTATTTACCAAACACTGGGATAGTGGCATCAAACATATCCAGCTGCAGGGTTCCTTTCAACTTCTCCCCCCAAGACCGGGATAACAACATTCCATACTTCGGTGGGATGTCTGCAACCACCACATCCATTACCATGCTCTTCGAAGGAATCTGAACCAAGGTGATGCATAGGTCCTTGATCAAACCAATACATTTAACTTTATTGGAGTCAAATGAGTGTAAATCCTTGTATGGTATGGTGACCTACAGTCCCATTTTTTCCATTACTTCTTTAGGCATCAGGTTCTGGGAGGCACCCAAATCCAGCATAGCATTATGCAAGATCAATTCGTGTATGTTCAGACTGATGTAAAAAGGAGCGACCTCACCAGTATCATCTCGACCATCTACTTCAGGTCCGAAAAGAAGCTCGGGTCGATCATCAGTAAGGTTCACAATTTCTGAATGACTTGTTGATCCAATGGTTAAGGCCTTCGTGCCTATGTCAGGTTTAATGGCCAGTACTTTAATGACCTGTGAACGATAATCACCTCTGTTCATCAACTCTATAAGTGGGATGTGAATTTTTATTTTGGCCAATTCCCCCTCTAGGCTAAAGGGTGTAGGAGCTCTGCCTTGGCTCATAATTTCTGGTTTGTCCACCAAATTATTCTTCTCAGAAGTACTCTGTGGATTAATAGGTGAAACCTCGGGCTGTGATGGCCTTTTCAAAATGGTGAGGTTTTTCTTCATGAGAGCATCGACTTTACTCTTCTCAGGAATCTTCTCAGAGGCAGTCTTCTCAGGAGTCTTCTTAGTAGATGTCTCAGGGGTCTTCTTGGTCTCGACTACCTTTTGTGTTTCAGTCGTCTTTTTTGGGGAATTCCCTTGTGTCTTCTTACTCCATAGATTGTACTGATGGTGTACCTCCAAAATAGCATTTTCAAAGGCCTGTTGTTCTGTATCTTCAGCTTCTTCACTTACTTTTGTTTGATTTAGAAGAAAGAGTTCCTGCTCTTCTTGGGTAAGGAAGATAGCTTCGTTGTCGTGAATGCCCATGAGGTTGATGTGAGTGTCCTCCAATTCCTCAATCACTTCCCCCCCTTCATCAACATATTTTTCTTGCAAGGGAGGTCTAATCTATTGATCGGGGCCCCTCTGCTCTCTTTGATCACTAGGATCTCTTTGTCTGATTTGAGGAGGGTTTCTCCTGAAGTTGGGATTCCGAACCTGAGGAGCAGGTGTGTTTTCTCTTGGAGGATTTATGTCTAACATAGTCAATCTTTCCAGCATTAGTTCCATTGATCTAGCCAAAGAATCCAATTTGGAATCTGTGTTCGACATGGAAGGTTCTTCTTTAATTGTGACTCTCCTTTCTGACCTCTGACGTTCCATTTTTGCCAATAGATTGGCCTCCACACTTATAGCACTTTTCTGCATGTCCTCCAGGGTGGAAGAATTTCTTTCTCTTAGTTGGTATGACATGTCAGCATCAAATCCATCAGGGAATTTAATCAATGCCAGACCCTGTGAAGGTTTGATTTTAGTTGGGATTGCATTGTACAGGTTGTTGAAACGGGTGCAGTAATATTTTACCGTCTCACCTTGATTTCTTCTTATATTCTCGTATTCTGACAGTCTTTGGAGAGGGTTTTTATTTACCTCCCATCTGTCGAGGAAACTCCTTTGAAAAGCGATAAGGTTAGGGATTGAGGTGGGAGGTAAATCTTTGTACCATTTCTTGATGTCACCTGTCAAACTTTGGGCAAACAATCACATTTGAACGTCAGCCTCATCAACTTCTTGCAGGTCAAAATAATCATTCATTTTGTCGACATTTTGTTGGGCGTTTAATGGTCCTGTTGCATTGAACTATGGGTGTCTAGTTTAATAGTCTTGGGGCATGGCATGTAGCAGCGTAGCCAACACTAGAGGAGCATATCGAGCTGCCATGATGGGTGGAGGAGGTGGGACGACAACTTGGATGGTCGGTGAGGTAGTGATTGAAGACGAGGACGAGGAGGGACTGGATAGTACTGAGGGAGTGATTTGAGGTTTAGTCGTGGGAGACAGATCTTCGGGGGTTTGGGGTTGCAGAACAGTTGGGTCAAAGATGATTTCAGTTACATAACTGTCGGACCATGTTCTAACCAGGCTTCGCAGTGGAAAGGTATCGAGGTCAAGGTTTTGAGAGGCATCCGACTTCCCTAAAATGGAAGGAGACTTATGAAGGGGAATATGAATCACTGAACCTTCAGCTAAGGTCTTTCGCCTGAGCAACTGTTTGGGGTTATCCGTCACTATCGCAGGTTCTAGGTCGGGATGAGATCGAGTGTGAACTTTCTTTGGAGCCAGAACTCTTTTTGGTTTTATATATATATATTTTTTAGTTTTGTGAGTCTGAAAATAATATGTACAAAGTTAATCAACCTCTAAACAATACTTTCTTCCCAAATTTGAACTTTCTTTTTAGAGAAAACATTTTTTTTTTTATCAATTTTAGTTCTTCCCCAGTGGAGTCGCCATTATGTTAGCACTTAGTAAATTTCCTAGAGGTTGAAACAGAAGAAATCTAAAAGGTAACTTTATCCAACCACTTTTAAAGATGGGATCTAGCCCTTCTATCTTCAGAGAGGGATCTCTCTATATGATTTAGCTATGTTTTTAATTTAGATATTAGGCTAGGTAAAGAAATAGGTGGGTTTTGTTGTCAAAGTGTTTTTGAATTGGTTGAGACAGTCTACACCTCCATTGGGCTATGGGGTCTGTACTTAATTAAATATGAAATACAACTAGAAACGATAAAAGAAGACTTTCACAGGGCGAGATAATATACTCATTGGATCTTTTAGTAGCTTAAATGATGGATAGAAGAAAAGATGAGAAAGATAAATTCAACTAAGAAGTAGTTAAGAATTTCTTAATTGAAAACATCAGAAGATAAATATTAAAATCTTTAGAGTCGGAAATAGGGTATCCAAGATAAATCCTGCGACATAAGTTACTCTTAAAGATTAGTTTCAGAAAACAATATGATAACAAAGAAAGAATAACATTCAACTTAGAGAATAAACATCACCAGTGAATACATGTAAGAATCCTGTAAAAGTACCTCCTTTTTATTAATGGTAGATCTCTTCAAAAAATGTTACAGTCTGATAGTGTCAGGGTGTGAAGATCAACAACCCCTGATACTTAGAAAGGTGAAGTATTTATAACTCAAATTACAAACGTTCCTGTCATAACTGATCAGGACATGCTAATTCTATTTTTAGCCTAACTAATTTAACTAATCAAATTGCTTGATGACTTGGTACAACTGCACATGGATTTTTGGGTAGACCGTTGATGAAGCCTTCGCATGACCTCATCTGACTGGACAGGTGACTGGACCTGGATAGTTCGTCTTCTAATTGAGTAGATCGCAGAGTTCCTCCCATATGAGATGACTAGGCACAGTGACTTTGAGCAGTCTCCGATACACTTGGTCCATTTCCGTATACTTAGCGAATGTAGGCTTAGTGAGGAATATGTATCGAATCTCGTGTTGGATGTTGATGTACAACTGAAGGGCATCCAAGAATGCTTTGCCAGTGATGCTCCCTTGTATGCTAGAAAACTTTGAACTTTCCTTACACACTTCAGACAATCTCTTTTTGTAATCTGGGAGTGTCATTAGTTTATCATTAATGACCTTCAGACTGGGGAGACCTTTCTTCTCGAGAGCCTCGATCTTGCTGAAGAACCTTTGTACCCCCTGGTCCATGATCTGAACCTTTTCTTCTAGTTGAAGCATTAATCCTCCTTTGGTCAAAATTATTTTGACCTCAAGGATAGTCTATGTTCTATCTTCTATCTTCAACTCTTCTAGTTCTTCTCTGGTCTTAGAGTTGAGAAATTTGATGATATCATTTGCCTGAGTTGGTCTATCTCCCAATTCTACTCTGATCTTCTCAATGGACTGTTTGCTCCTTTGGACTAACTCATTCTGTTCAAACATAATTTGGATCATGGGCCATATCTCATTTATGGACTTTGTGATGTCTTTCCATACATTCTCTTTGACCTTAGCCAAAGTCTTCCCTTCCACTGTTTTCTTTTGGAGCTGTTGTAGTTTTTTATTGAGCTACTCAGTTACCTTCTTTTATTTGGAGAGACTAGTCTAGAAAAAAGTTTTGAGTTCCTGGAGGTTCTCAACTTCCTTCTTAAGCCTGTTGATTTCTGTCTCTTGCAAGTTCATCCTTTCCATGAATTTGGCGAGGTCAGTTGTCCCCTCTTGTGGTGTCATTGGTGTTGCGGATTGATGCAGGAGCATCGCGATTCTCAAAGCCAGCAAGGAGCCAGTGCATGTGTTTCTAAACACATGACATATATGCTTGATGACTTTGGATAATTTTTTTGAATTTGCATTGAAGATGAAGCGCCATATCCATTCAAGGAAAGACTTATGAAGGAGCGCCTATCGTAATATATCAGACCTCGAGCCTTACGCTCTTGGCTGGAATAGATTTGAAGGCATTTAATAGATTTAATGCAGGTAGATAGGTCTTTAAGTCTAGATTAGACAGTTTTAGTTTGAAGAGGGAAAACGGATATAGACACCCTCCTTGGTGTATTGTATGAGGATCATTGAGAGAAAGTAGAGTAGAGCAGAGAACTTATGGAGAACACCCATGTACAGATTGAATTAATAGAAGGAAGTCTTTGATTCACTTTCATGGTTTGTGTTGTTTCTCTGTATGATGTTTATGCGCTCATGAATGTTTTTTTTGTTTGTATGCATCTGCTTTTGAATATGCTGTGCATGTGATTTCAGAGGTCTAAGCCTGAAGTCTGAGAGAGAGGAGAATGAGTTTCAATTGTTTCTCTGTCTGAGCTAGGAGATTCCTGCATAGAGTGCAGTTGAATTCATCCGCATAGAGTGTGTTGATGAGGCTAGACAGTAAACTCTCATTCTCATCTTCCCAAAAGTCGAGTTGGGTTGAGGAAGCCATGCAGGAGAAGTGCAGGCGGAGTTGAAATCTCAGCAGCTAGTCTCAGCAGGGGAGGATAGGAATTACTGTTGCTGCCAGAGTACAGGATCCAAAGGACTCAACACTTTGAGAGCTGTTGGAGGTCCAGTGCATGAATCGTGTGCAAAATCTCTGAAGGAGTCAGAGGAGTTAAGCTCAGTAGGGATAGTTCCGTTGTGAACGCTCTGGGAACAGACCTAGGTGAGGTTCAAAATGAAAGAAGCTATGGAGCAGATGAAATCTCTAAGGTGGAGAATTGATGACCAGGGTTCGCAAGCGAGGCTCGTGAAATCCCACCGATCGTTGGATCTTAGAGAAGCTGAGTGAGAGTTAGTCCTTAGGCGTAGGAGGGAATAGGCCATCGCATATCGCCATATCGGGGTTTGGCATTCGACATTTAATGAGTTGAGGCACATACTCGTTAAAATCGCGACTAGATATTCAACGATTTAATCGGAGCTGTCAATCATCATAGGAATACGTGGCACGAGATCCTGAGAGGTCAGGATTCGGCGTTCGACATTTTCCATTGCAACGAAATTACCACTAGTGAAATCGTGAACCCGCGATTTCCGATCACATGAGAGAAGGAGGTGACATAGCCGAGTGGGACCACAAGGTTTAGTGGAATACAGGTGGTGTCAGATCGGAGTTCAGGGTTCAGAGAATTGGAGGGCGTGTGAATCGTGACATCATATTCACCGATTTCCCGATAGGGAAATCCCCTAAGGGTGGAAGCGTTGACCCATTGACCCATTGGGGTTCAGGGCTTTGAATTGCATAAGAATCATGCATGTGTGTTTCGCGATATCGCGAAACCCGATTCTCCATCAAGCAAAGGGGAGATCGTCGAGGAAATAGCTGTGGGTATTGAGAACTCCCGAGAGGAGTTGAAAGAGTCTTTGACTCTTCTAGCCTGATAGGAAGAAGGTCCTGGTGAGAGCGGGTTGGACCGTGAGGGTCGCGACTTTGCGTCAGAGTGGTATCAGAGCGGGGATATATTTGCTTTCTGAAGCAGAGAAGGAGAAAAGAATTTGCCATGCTGCCGAGAAGAGGTAGACAATCACTCAATCCAGAGAGGGAGAGGGAATTGTCTAGGGAAAGAGAAATGTCCAGGGAAAGAAGCAGTCATGGACAAAATGTAGAAATAGAGAGGGAAATACAAAATCTTCATGCTAGAATGGAAGATATGGAAGCAGCGCAGAGGCGCAAAACAATTACAGGAGATCTGAGTGACTCTGAACGTGAAGGTAAAGCTGTACCACAAGGTGGAGTTGCAGCAGAAGATGCAGCCAATGAGAGATTAATCAAAGCTATCACCAGGATGAGTTCGAAGGTGAGGATGGACATTCCAACTTACGAGGGAAGCCTGGATGCAGAAGAGTTGCTGGATTGGATCAGGGCTCTTGAAACCTACTTCGATTACGAAGATATCGAAGAGGATAAGAAGGTAAGACATGTTGTTACCAAGTTGAAGGGACATGCAGCCTTATGGTGGGACGAGCTGCAGGTAGAAAGACGTTCCAAAGGAAAACAAAAGATCAAGAGCTAGGATAGGATGATCGCTAAGATGAAAGAGAAATTTATCCCCAGAGATTACCAGATCACATTGTTCAGGCGGATGCATAACCTGAGATAGAAGTTGATGACGGTGAAGGAGTACACCGGGGAGTTCTACAGACTCAACATCAGAGTAGGTCATTGGGAGAGTGATGACGAAAAGGTGGCGAGATACCTGAATGGGCTGAGGTATGACATTCAGGATGAGTTAAGCATCGCAGTTATTAGAACTGTTGAAGATTCTTACCAATTGGCTCTGAAAGCTAAAGAGAAGCTGAGCCGCAAGCAGGGACAGCGAGGGCGAGGCAGAAGTCAACCCAGAGGCAAGGCAGTTTCCCAAGAAAGAAATCAAAATCCCAAGGAGGAATGGCAGAAACCTCAGGGTAAAGTCGAGAGGGCTGGAACCTCACAGCAGAGGTGACCACAAACTAAACAGAGAAGACAACAAGATGATCAGCAAGGAGATTACACTGATGCGAATGCTCTTCCTCATACTAGAGGTCTAGGTAGAGGAAGAGGAGGAGTGATCACATGTTTTACATGTGGAAGGATTGAGCACAAATCATTTGAGTGTCCAGAGAAAAGACAAGCGGGAGGAGAAGCTCACATCACAGAGACACAGAGGCATGATGTCGAGGATGAGGACACCGGAAGTGGGAAATCACTGACGGTACACAAGGTTCTTTTAACACCCAAGAAAGAGGTGGAGGACACAGCTCAGAGAACTAGACTGTTCAGGACCACGTGAAAGACCAAGGGCTGGAAATGCAAAGTGATCGTGGACAGCGGAAGCACCAACAATCTTGTTTCGACCGAGATGGTGGAAAAGCTAGAGCTGGAAACAACCAATCACCCGAGTCCATATAAAGTATCATGGTTGCAAAAAGGACACCAGGTATGTGTTATGAAACAATGCTTGGTTGAATTTAAAATGGGTGAATATAGGGATAAAATTCTGTGTGATGTTATTCCCATGGATGTCTATCATGTATTATTTGGAAGACCATGGAAGTACGATAGAAATGTTGTTCATGATGGGAGGATGAACACCTATACCTTGGAGAAGGATGGGAAAACGCACACATTGCTTCTGATAAAGGATAAGGAAGTGAATTCGGAAGTTAGCAGTAACATACTTCTCATGAGTGGGAAGGAGCTTCTCACGGAGATGGAGAAGAAAGAAGATCCACAATTCTTTGTAGTCAGGAAACCGAGATTTGTCCTGACTAGCACAAGAGTGGACGACTTTCCAGAAGAGATTCAGGAATTGCTAGGAGATTTTGTTGATATTATCATGGATGAACTACCTCATTCGTTGCCACCGATGAGGAGTGTGAGTCACCACATTGACCTTATACCCGAAGCAAGTTTACCGAATAAGGCAGCGTACAGTTTGACACCTCAGGAGAACGAGGAGGTCAAAAGGAAAGTGCAGGATTTGCTCGATAAAGGACTGGTGAGGGAGAGTCTTAGTCCATGTGTTGTTCCAATAGTACTAAGTCCAAAAAAATATGGAGGTTGGAGAATGTGTACAGACTCCAGAGCGATAAACAAAATCACCATCAAGTACAGATTTCCACTGCCGAGAATGGATGATCTGATGGATTACCTGAGTGGGGCAAATTATTTTTTGAAGATTGATCTCAAGAGTGGATATCACCAGATCCGAATGAGAGAGGGTGATGAATGGAAGACAACATTCAAGACAAATGAAGGTTTGTACGAATGGTTGGTCATGCCGTTTGGTTTGACAAATGCGTCGAGCACATTCATGAGACTGATGAATGAAGTCCTAAGGGAATTCATTGGCAAATATGTGGTCGTGTATCTGGATGACATACTAATTTTCAGTAAGACCAAGGCTGAGCATTTAAAGCATTTAGCTATTGTGATGAGAAGGCTACAGCAGGACAAGCTGTTGATCAATATGAAGAAGTGTTCCTTCATGTAGACACAACTCATTTATTTGGGTTTTGTAATCTCGACGAATGAGTTGAAAATGGATCCTGAGAAGCTAGAAGTGATAAAGAATTGGCCATCGCCGAGAAATGTTTTCGAGGTGAGGAGTTTCCATTGGTTGTCTAGTTTATACCGAAAGTTCATTCAAAACTTCAGTGGAATTAGCACAACAATGATGGACACAGTGAAGAAGTGGCATAAATTTTTTCACTGGATAGCAGAGGCGGAGAGGAGCTTCCATCGATTGAAGAGAAAGATAAAAGAGCAACCAATTCTGGTGTTGCTTGATTTTCAGAAAATGTTTCAAGTGAAATGTGATGCGAGTGGGTATGCTGTTGGAGGGGTCTTGAGTCAGGATGACATACCTGTTGCATATTTCAGCGAAAAGCTGGATGACGCAAAGCTGAAATACTCCACATATGATAAAGAGTTTTATGCCATCATACATGCATTGAAGAAGTGGAGGCATTACTTGATACCCAAGGAATTTGTATTGTACAGTGATAACCATGCATTGCATTTTATAAGTCAACAAGAGAAGCTGAATCAAAAGCATGCAAAATGGGTATAGTACATGCAAAATTTCACGTTTGTGATTAAACACATTTCAGGAACTGCTAACAAAGTGGTTGATGCTTTGAGCAGGAAATGTTTGTTGTTGCAGGAGTTCAGAGTCAAGACCTTAGGTTTTGAAAATCTGAAGGACATGTACGAAAGAGATGCAGACTTCGGAGAAGCATACGAGGCAGCCGAGAACCCAGTTCTCAGAGATCGGAGTCCTTGGATAGACTACCTAATCCAGGATGGATTGCTGTTCAAAGGCAATCAATTGTGCATACCGAATTGCTCCATGAGGGAGAATCTGGTGAAGGAAAAGCATAGCGGTGGATTAGCAGGCCACTTTGGACATGATAAAACATTCGCCAAGCTGAGAGAATAATACTTTTGGCCGGTCATGCACGCAGATGTCAAAAGGTTTGTTGATAGGTGTCGGATATGTCAACATTCGAAGGGCGAAAAGCAGAATGCTGGGTTATATCATCCATTTCCCATACCCAAAAGGCCATGGGAAGCCATTAGCATGGATTTTGTTTTCGGTTTGTCGAGAACACAATGAGGAGTTGATTCCATATTTGTAGTGGTGGACAGGTTTTTGAAAATGGTACACTTTATCCCATGTCAGAAGACCAGCGATGCGAGCCACATCACGAACCTATTTTTCAAAGAGATTGTGCGACTGCATGGATTGCTGAGGAGCATAGTCTCAGACAGGGATACCAAGTTCATAGGTCATTTCTGGAGGACGCTATGGAAAAAGATGGGAACTAACTTGACATTTAGTTTGACTTACCATCCACAGATAGGTGGACAAACCGAGGTGGTCAAAAAAAGTCAAGGGGACTTACTGAGAAGCCTGGTGACAGAGCACCATAGAAGCTGGGACAATGTGTTACCACAAGAAGAATTTGCTTACAATGACTCTGTGAATCGGAGTATAGGCAGAAGCCTATTCCAGATTTTGTATGGGATGCAGCCGAGGGGAGTTTCTGAGCTCAGGGAGTCAGGACAGGCTAAAACTAGAAGCGCGAGCACTGAAGAATTCGCGGAAGTGATGGAGGAACTTCACACGAAGGTGAAGTAGCGACTGCAGACATCAAATCAAGAGTATAAGCTCAGAGTCGATAAGCGGAAAAGGCAAATTTAGTTTGAAGTTGGGGACATGGTTCTGGCGCACTTAAGGAAGGAAAGGTTCCCAAGGGGAACATACAACAATCTCAAGATGAAGAAAATTGGGTCGTGCAGAGTTCTGAAGAAGTTTGGAGAGAATGCCTATGAGATTGAGTTGCCATATGGCATCGGGATATCTCCGATATTCAATATTTCAGATTTATACCCATACAGGGCTGGAGAAGCAGAGGCTGGAACTGAAGAATCAGTGGTCCAGTGGCAGAAACAATTACCAGTAGCTGAAAAAATGCAGATGGAATGCATACTGGATAAGAGAGTAGGTAGGAAGACCAGGAGAAAGCAGTATTTTGAATACCCGGTGAAATGGAAAAATCACCCGGTGGAGGATGCCAGCTGGGAGACAGAAGCAGTGATACAGAGGCATGGACAGATCGTGTAGAAGCTCATGGACAGGAGCCCATGAAAGTTTTCAATCCGAGGAGTATGATGCAGGAGCATCGCGACTCTCAAAGCCAGCAAGGAGCCAGTGCATGTGTTTCTAAACACATGACATATATGCTTGATGACTTTGGATAATTTTTTTGAATTTGCATTGAAGATGAAACACCATATCCATTCAAGGAAAGACTTATGAAGGCGCGTCTGTTGTAATATATCAGACCTACAGCCTTACGCTCTTGGCTGGAATAGATAGGAAGGCATTTAATAGATTTAATGCAGGTATATAGGTCTTTAAGTCTAGATTAGACAGTTTTAGTTTGAAGAGGGAAAACGGATATAGACACCCTCCTTGGTGTATTGTATGAGGATCATTGAGAGCAAGCAGAGCAGAGCAGAGAACTTATGGAGAACACCCATGTACAGATTTAATTAATAGAAGGAACTCTTTGATTCACTTTCATGGTTTGTGTTGTTTCTCTGTATGATGTTTATGCGCTCATGAATGTTTGTTTCCTTTCTATGCATCTGCTTTTGAATATGCTATGCATGTGATTTCAGTGGTCTAAGCCTGAAGTCTGAGAGAGAGGAGAATGAGTTTCAATTGTTTCTCTGTCTGAGAAAGGAGATTCCTGCATAGAGTGCAGTTGAATTCATCCGCATAGAGTGCGTTGATGAGGATAGACAGTAAACTCTCATTCTCATCTGCCCAGAAGTCGAGTTGGGTTGAGGAAGTCGTGCAGGAGAAGTGTAGGCGGAGTTGAAATCTCAGGAGCTAGTCTGAGAAGGGGAGGATAGGAATTACTGTTGCTGCCAGAGTACAAGATCCAAAGGACTCAACACTTCCAGAGCTGTTGGAGGTCCAGCGTGTGAATCATGTGAAAAATATCTGAAGGAGTCAGAGGAGTTAAGCTCAGTAGGGATAGTTTCGTTGTGAACGCTCTGGGAACAGACCCAGGTGAGGTTCGAACTAAAAGAAGATGTGGAGCAGAAGAAATCTCTAAGGCGGAGAATTGATGGCCAGGGTTCGCAAGCGAGGCTTGCGAAATCCTGCCAATCGTTGGATCTTGGAGAAGCTGACTGAGAGTTAGTCCTTAGGCGCGGGAGGGAATAGGCCATCGCATATCGACATATTGGGGTTCAGCATTCGGTGTTTAACGAGATGAGGTGCATACTCGTTAAAATCGCGACTAGCGATTCACCAATTTAATCGGAGCCGTCAATCATCATAGGAATATGTGGGACGAGATCCTGGGAGGTCAGGATTCGACGTTCTTCATTTTCCATTGCAACAGAATTACCACCAGTGAAATCACGAACCCGCGATTCCCGATCGCACGAGAGAAGGAGGTGACGTAGCCGAGTGGGACCACAAGGTTTAGTGGAATACAGGTGGCGTCATATCGGAGTTTGGGGTTCGGAGAATTGGAGGGCGTGTGAATCGCGACATCATATTCACCGATTTCCTGATAGGTAAATCCCCAATGGGCGAAAGCATTGACCCGTTGCCCCATCGGGGTTCGGGGCTTTGAATTGCATAAGAATCGTGCATGTGTATTTTGCGATATCGCGAAACCCGATTCTCCGTCAAGCAAAGGGGAGATCATCGAGGAAATAGCTGTGGGTATTGAGAACTCCCGAGAGGAGTTGAAAGAGTCTTTGACTCTTCGGGCCTGATACGAAGAAGGTCCTGGTGAGAGTGGGTTGGACCGTGAGGGTCGCAACTTTGCGTCACGGATGGGATTGTTGTTACTGCTGCTGTTCTTGCTCCTAAAATCAAAATGGAACTCAATGGAATGACTTTCGTTGGCTTCATCTACTCCTTTTCTTTTAATAATCTCTCCATCTCAGCTTCCATTTCTTTGAGCTGTGCATTCTACTCCATGAGCAGCTTGAGAATTTCATCCTTCTCGCCTTCTTTCTCTTCTATCTCCTTCACCTATGAGTCCTCTGTGGGCGGGAATTTTAGTTGTTTCCTTAAAGAAACGATGTCTGCATTCTTCTTCTTTATCATCTCCTCTGCAGCTTTGACGTTGGATGGGTCATAGCCGATCTTGAGGACCAACTCCTCTAAAGTTTTGATTTTGTTGTCTTTTGTGAAGGATGATATCTTCTCTTGCTTGATTTGTGTCTGAGCATTGTTCAATGATATCTGTAATTTTGTTGTAGAAGCTGAAGCACATGCAAACGTATGGAACGTCATCTCCCCTATATGTTTGTGCAGATCCATCTGATTTGCTGGGTGGACGTCCTTCATCTAGAATTCAAAGGTGGCCCTCTTGTAATCTGTAATCACCTTGGGGTCTGGTACTTACGCCTGGAGGAAGGCCATGTGCATCCTACCCTTTTCTCTGTCAAATGCAGACATTAGCCTGTGCTGCACAGTCGACGTTTGCTTCCGAAACTGAGCATAGGTACTACTGGTAAGAGTCTGATTATTTTTCTTAATCAACTCGTACTTCTTGAAGATGCTCAACTTGGGCCCGGTATTGCTTGGTTGAGTGTCCAGGGGGGAGCCTGAGGATTTATTTGGCACTGCTGGGGTGATGCCCTGATATAGGCTTGAGCTGAAAGGTGGGATGACAGACTTGACCACTGTGGTAGGAGGGACTTCTATTTCTCCAGTTGGACCGGGAACTGTGGTTGTCTTGAGCCTATTAGTGTGCAACTGGAACTCTTCAGACGATACCTCTGTGATAGGCGGAGATGACCCTTGTCGAGGCCTTTTTTCCTTAGGGAAATGTGGTGTGGAATTTGGTGGCATAGTGGTCGGGGGAACCTGCTGTTCCACTTCAACCAAGGTGTCATGCAACCACACAGTCTGATTAATGAATTTCTCAATCTCGGGCTTAGCTTCGTGAACGTACGGGATATTTTTTTTCTCCACCCGCATTTCTGAGATGATCCCATATGGATCATAGTTCCATGGGAAGCTCATAAAGAACTTCATTTCTTTCAACATCCTGTCAGCTTCTTCCCCGGCGCCTCGGTTGTTGCAGATGAAACAGCCAATCTGCCCCTTGATTCTGAGTTGCTTCTTTTTCTTCAAGGATACAAAATGGATGTCATTTGAATTCATGATTTGTCTTATATACTCTAAAGAAAATATTCTTACCGACAAATATTTGGGCAGCTTGTAGGGCACCAACTCGCATCCGAATACTCGGATCTCGGTGTGGTTTTGATACAGGTACCAATCCCCAGTCTTTGTGTTGTCCGAGAGATGCAGAATTCTCTGGACTTCGTCGTTTATTCTAGGCTTGGGCCTGCCGCTCAACATGCTTACCATCGGGTGGTAGAACAGATCGATGAAATCCTTGAAGCTATACTTTGTCGAGTTATGCTTCAGCAAAGAGGTCCATGTTGTGACTGGCTAAGGCCTTCCATCCGTGTCCATCTTCTGCATGGAGAAACTAAATTTATCTTCTTGAAAGTAAAAACACATGTATGCCAATATAGATGAGTATCTGAATATGCCTTCCATGCCAAAATTCATGAACTGTTCGTGAATATTGTCTTCTAAGAAGGTGATGAAATCAAACTGAGTGGTGGGATTTTCATCAGTGGTGAAAATAGATAGAAAAGCTAGAATGGCCTCATCTACCCATTGGCCGGAAAATTACCCTAACAGAGCACAAAGGGAGGAAATGACCTGGTTTCCCTTGGTGGAGAACATGGACAATGGGTAAGGGGGATTTGTGGAAGGGAATTGAGCAGAGGTGGGAAGGAAAATCTCAAATATTTGAGGTCTCTGGGGAAAAGTCATGTTTTGATACAACTCTGTAAGTATTTCCAGATTGAAAGGAGCCACATAGTCTGCACGGGGAATTTGCATCATTTGGTCTATGTCTTCGGGAGTGATGAGGAACAGGGTGTCTCTGAATGAGGATATGATGACTCTCAGTTCAGGGATATAGTGATCTTGGCATTTAAGTGCAAACTCGAAAAAATGGTGTACTAGGGAAAAAGGTAAAGGGGAAAATTGGACTCCCAGAGTCCAATTTCATCGCTCTGGTATAGGAAAACCTCCCTGAGCCATGACTGGAGGTCTGAGAAATCTAAATCGCATTTGGTATCTGCGATCAATCGGTCTTTATCGACTAGTTGGATCTTGTTCAGGTCGATAGGAGGCGGGAGAAAAGGATTCTCCTCTCCTTCTGCTTGGCTTGGCTTTGGCGCCATCTCTGCAACAGTACCTACAAATAACACAAAGTTAGTGGGGTCAACTGACTGTGGATGAAGGCGACGGGATGTAACGGAGGAGAAGGCTATGAGTTTTCCTGGTGTGACGAGTGAATCAGCGAAAATGGGGGAAAACGATACTTTTATTTTAAAAATGGGGTTGGTTGGGTGCGGGAGAGAGGTCAGCTGGATAACAGATAGGTTATCTAGTAATAAATGGACAACAGGCCACTTGGGGGTGAGATGGCAGGTGACGGTGGATGAAAAATATGAACAGGTGATGTGGCGACTAGGGATTGGAGGTGAAAGTCACAATAAGGGGCTGATCATGAGTGAAAAGGGGTAGGGGACTGACAACAGCTATGGGATGTGACATAACTTGGGAGCAAGTGGAACAAGTGGAAGATGATGTCCATGAGTGACGGGGGTTATCAAATAGCAGATGGGGATGGGACTTTGGGACCAATAGGCTGACGCCATATATGACAAGGGGCCCGCCAGAGGGAGATAACCATTACGGACCCCCCCCCTCGGTTAAAATTAGAACATGAGAGGGGTCTGGAATCCATTGTGGGCCATTGATATGCACGCCTGTTCCTGGGCCGTAGATCCAAGCGTGCTCTTCAACACTCATTCTGGACCCCCCCCTCCATTAAAGGTAGAACGGACGGGGGGGGGTCCGTAATCCAATTTGGACCGTTGATTTAAGCACTCTTCCTTGGGATGTCCATATGTGCACCAATGTTATTAGCGATTCCAACCCCCCCCCGCTCGGTTAAAAGAAGAACGACCGGGGGGGTCTGGAATGCTTTGTGCACCATAGATCTGGGCGTCGTGATCGGGACTGTCGAAAAGTGCATGGACCATAAACTGGGAGCGAAGAACACATGCACTAGGGGAAAACTTAGGATAAATGCATTTTATGGGTTTTTTCCTAAATTTTCAAAGAGACACCACCATGGAGGTTCGACCAAACTATCCTTTAGGCATTTGAGACATGCTGCAACATTTTATATCATGTTATTTTTATTGGAGTGAAACAATGAAGCAACTAACCTACATGCTAACCTATCTTCCTATGAAAGTTAACCCAGATTAAACTATTGGGTTAAGAAATTACTCTACCCTAGGGCTATCTGACTAGGATTAGACAGTCTGGCCAGATTTATTCACTAATCTAACCTAGACTCTTTGGCTAATATTAAACTGTTTAGCCAAATCACTCACTACCCTATCAACATCAAATTTAAAAAGAACTTGGCCATGCTTGAAAGATATGGCCAAGTTACTATTATTGCATGGGGCTTTTATTTCAATTCTTTTATGCCCTCTTTTTCTTTTTCGTTTTTTTTTTTTNATTATTTGCAGAATGAGAAATCATTTGTCAACAAAAACACTAGAGAGAGATAATATCCCAGTCACCAGTTGATTCCCATAACTTATGGGGTGATAACAGGGGATTCATAGCGCTATCTCAGGGTTGACCTGATGTTGAGATTTGGAACAACAATTTCTATGACTGGGTGGAATGTCTGGCATATGCAACCAACTGGTGAATGGTTATTTGAAAACAAAAGTGTTCTATAAATTTCCTGTCTAATTATATTACGTTGTGTAATAATTATCTCAGAAATGTAGTTAGATTGTGCATGCTTGTTGCTATTGTTGTGCATGGCATGTTATTCAATTCCTTTATATTTTATCATGCTTGTTGATTATTGCATGTGAAGGTTACATGTTTCTTGATTAATAAAGTTTGGTAATAGAAATTCCTATTTTCCCAAGAAGGAAAATTTAGAGGTACCTGAGGAGTGGGTAGATTACTATTTGGTATTCCAAGATTTTTCGTAGTGACACACGTGGATTGGTGGTGTGGGCATGTCAAATATGTATAAATAAATTCCATATTCAATGAGTACTCATTCTAGATATTTTTTGTATACCCTCTTTATATCCTTATAGGTGTATCAAACGTAGGAAAAGTGGGTATTCATTGGATGCATAATTTAGTTTCACATCCAATGAGATCCTACACCTGAAATTTGAGTAAACCTTTAAGGAGACAAGTTAAAAAAAATAATAAAAAAATTAGTTATTTTTCTTTCCCTTTCAACATTCATAACTCTTATTTTATTATTTCCTTTAGGAGGACGGTTTTAGAACTCAAATTTCCCATAATGGGTGAAATTATGCATGATTTTTCAGTTGGAAAATGTTGTTTAATGGTTCAAAATTGTTTGGTATAGTAGGGTATCCAACTAGAAATGCTTATTTTGATGTAAAATAATTGTATGGTCTAATAGACCTTTAATAATGATTTGTTTTGTGGAAACTTCTATACATCAAAAGAAGTATTCCAAGCCCTATAGGAAGGCCTAATGTTTTTCTTATAAATATGAAATTGTGTTTGATCTCTCACGTATATCCTTCTTGGGTGATGGCCATGACATTTTTATTGGTATTGTGGAGTATCCTATGCCTTCTTTGTCTAAGGGAAGTAATGATGATGTTAGAGAATAAAACATTTGATTCTATCATGAATTTTATTGTAAAAATGATTTGTATATCAACTCTATCAAATTTCGGATATAAGAGGCTTGTAGTGGTGCATGCCATCTTTGGCGTGAGTTTGATAATTCATATGGTTTCACATTTTATTCCTTCAATTATTTTTTTGGGGATTCCAACATATTTACTTCACTTCATATGTATGCTTGTTTTAGATGATGACCAAACATAAGGGAAGAAGTCATTGTATTGTTGAGATGCTTAGGTGGTTACATTGGGTTTATGATTTCACCTAGTATGCTTAATATCTAATGATGAAATAGGGTAATACAAATAATAGTCTCCGTTGAGCATAAGATTGGCATTAATAATACCAACATGTGAGCATTGGATTTTATCTCATGTTGTCATGGGCATTGATGGCTTCTACCTTGTTTTGTAAAAGATTTTTTTTGAAGTATGGAAGTAACAAAATATTTAAATGTAGTGTTTAGAGATGTTGAAGTGTATCCATGTTGGCTCATTTTTGTTTGTGATAAAGGTCATTGATAATAGTTACATGAAAATATTTTTAGGTTCTCGTGCACTCCCAAGATTAGCACATGTTCTCGAGTTGGAGCAAGTTGTTACCCTTTATTTTGCATGAGTATTATACTAGTGAATTTATTCATTGTGCTTATGATTTTCATCACAATGAGATTTCAATGGTTGGGGCATCCACTTGGTTCCATGGATTGTTGATGACATGGATGATGATATGTTGTAGGTTTTGATGAGGTATTGCTTTCTTATCATAGAATAAAATTTTATTATATGATGTTCTAGACTCTATTCCTTCATATATAATTGTACATGAGGATGTATAGGTGTCTAGGTGGATCACCCTAGAACTTTACGGAAAGTGGGCATTGTATTGTCTTCATCATGACTTTTTCCATTTTCACAACTCCCATGGAATCTTCATGACACTCAAGTTAGTTCACAACTCTTAAGGAAGTTCACAACTATTCATCTCCATTTCCTAGGAATTTTGAAGGTATTCTTCATACACCAAGTCCTCTCATACCATGGTATGTCACATATCTTGGATTTCTCAACCCATTTACACATTTGAAGGAACATGTTATATAATTTGATGGGACTTCGGTGTTGGAGGATGCATTACATAGCCATTGGGACTTCTATTTGGAATATATGGACCTTCTTGGGACTTACTTGACTTGGGGATGTAGTTGAAATGATTTGACAAGGAGGTTAGACATTGGAGACCTCACATATGACCAATGGAGCTAATTTTATGGGAGTAACCCACTATCAACGGAGTAACCCACTATTTTATGGGAGTAACCCACTTTGGAGAGACTTAAATTCACCTTGGAGGAGATCTAGGAGGTTTTCATTACCTACTTTGAGAATATGGTGTCGGATATATCCATTTGGAGGACTTTGGAGACTAGACATTCAATCATTGACTTATCTTCTTCTATCCTTGATGGAGACATTTGACTCTCTTTTATATTTATTGGTTGGAGGATTGTACATGTGGCTTCACCACCTCATTATTTTATGTATTATCGGTTAGTTAGTTGGACGAAATCATTATTTACTCCTCCCTATGCTATATCTAAGTATTTCACATGAGATATTATTATTCTATTGTAAATGAAGTTGAGATAGATTCTATATAAAGAGTATGTGTTCCTCATTTTTACTCATTCTTGGATTATTGGAGATTCCACACCTTGCATATTAACTGACATATATTTCTTGGATAATATGGATGTATAAGGGTTATTTCTTAGTGGATAGTGTCAATATTTGAATCTTTTCTACACTCATTGTGAATGCTCAAGTCTTCTACAAGATAACTAGATTTACCTATTGAAGGGAAATTCTACCATTGGAGGGAAGAAGTTTTGCGGGGTAACTCCTCTCCTTCTTCCTTTGTTACTATTTATAATTATTTTATGTCTTCCTTTTTCTATCCATTTTAAGAACCCTATAAATGGTATTGAGTATGCTTATCAAGATATATTTGACCTTGTTGGTGAATGTTTCTCCCTTGAACACCCCTTCTTGTAGGGACTTGGCCATCGTTTTTTATTAGATAAGAGATTATTCTTTCCCTTGTGTTCTAGTCTCTTATTTTCAATCCTTTGATGAAAAATATCCACTACGAATATATGTTTTCTTCTTGACCACATAAGTCCCCTTTGACTAAAATTGACTCCATTTCCCTTGTTATGCATCTTGATATCTACTTCCTTCCATGAACTCTTTTATATCCTTGAAAATACCAAAAACATTGTTTTACTAAAGCTAATGTCACTTCACCTTATGCCTCATTGCTTAGCGTTACTAATACTACTAGCGATACCCCTTGAGTCGGAGGAATGTCAACCTAAAGTTAAAATGATAGGTTTCCTAGGTGATTGTGTTGACCATCCTAGTAGTTCTCTCTTGTGTTGTGCCTTGTGGATTACAGATTTTATCATTAAATATAATTTGGGAAGTAACATTGTTAAGATGATCGGTGATGATGTTATCTTTGTCACAGTATAAAGATATGGAAAATGGATAACATGAAAATTTCCATTACTAGACACTACCATTCGACACAAGACAACTAGAGCATGAAATAAATAAATAAATAAAATGTTGATTTTCATGCAAGATTATTGAAAATATGGCATTCATGACTCCTTTATATAGGGACTAATAATGTGAAGTGTGGTTAAAAATACATGAAGATGTTTGATATTTTATTTCATTGTTTTTATAGATAAACTTAAATGGATATTAGTAAAATTATTATATCATACAAAAAGTGTTTAGTATTTCATTTCATTATTTCAATACATAAAATAAAATTAATAGTAATAAAATTATAAAATATAATTATAGAAACTACGTTTACCTAATACTCAAATAATAATAATAATAATAATTATTATTTAGTTTTAAGGTCACCGGCAAGCCACACCAAATTGGTGTATTAGACCCCCTTGTTTGTGGCACAAGGGATTCCCTCAATCCAACTATCTGATTGGTAAAGTCTATTAAGGTATACATACCCTAAGTGTGATCTCTTAAAAGGAAACACATGTTCTTAACCATTAGACCCACTCAGATACACTCCCATTAGAATAGCAAAATCATTAAAAATAATTCTCAATCTAAATTCAAATGAGGAGTTTTTATTTTTAAATTAAAATTCTTCAAAACATATATTTCTATTAATTAATAATATGATTTTTAATTTTAAATTATTTATAACATCTACTAAATTATAAAATATCATTTAAATGCATAACATAGACATACAAAAGATTCCTTTAATTATTTCAAAATATAAATTAGAATTTACATATTAAAATAATTAGAATTATAAAATCTTGTTACATAAATTGGTCAACTACACCCAATCTTGCACTTAAATTAAGGGCTTGCACTTAAATGAAGGGAATAGAGCCCCATTTGGAGTAGCCCCTCTTTAACTCCGCCAAGTTTTATTTCATTAGACCTCAAAAGTTGGAAAACTAAACGAGCTGATGGAGTCTTGAGGCCCAAGTTTCATTAATAACGGGTCCACCRAACTGGAGTGGGCATACAAAATTCAAAAAGATGAGGCTAAATGTTGGAACACGCTCTCCTACAACATGGTCTCCCATACGCGCCTAAAACGGAAGCAACCTCCAAGGATCTTATTATATAACACCATTTTTCACGATGCCAATAGTTGTGTGTATCTGTGGCAGAAGTTTTTCTTTGGCTTCTGTATCTGCGGTTGATGTTTTATGGTGAAGTTTTTATTTGGCTTCTCTATCTGCGGTTGATGTTTTATGGTGAAGTTTTTCTTTGTTTCCTAAATTGTGCTCTATTCCAGCGGTGTTTGGATATCTTTGTGCGCATTCAACCCCAGACTGGGTTTCTGACACGTACCAAACCCTAGACTGGAGTCGGAAACAATATCGTCAAGTTATCAAGTTTCATTCTCTGTGGAAATGGATTCTGTGAACAGTAGAAGGCCGACTGCCGTTTGTTCAGAACCTTTGATTCTCAGTGAAGAGGAGAGTTCAAATCTCACTCAAGAGGAG
>ML780718.1:821231-837577 GCA_009831015.1 Picea engelmannii
TATTTATCTCCTGAATTGACGAAATATTCATAAATTTATAGTACATTGTGTTTATGTCATCTTGCATTTGCGGGTATATTGCTTAGAAGTATAGAAAATTTATTCAGCTGTGCTAATTCTTCATCATATTTGTGCATTTTTTTTTTTTGAGTGCAACCATGGCAGTTCTGTGTAAAATTAAGGATAATGCATATCCGGGTGTTCATTATTTCGGCCTTGATGATTGAATAAGTTAGTGAGATTTTTCGGACTGTACATTTATGTTTCGATTTCTGATCATTGACTAAGTTAGTGGAATTTTCCAAGTTGTAGAGCTACGAAAGAATAATGATATGTGAATCCTACGTCAATAGCCACCCTCACTCAATTAAACCTCCATCTCATCGAGTGAGATGCACAGAAGAGTAAAGAAGACACGCTAAATCTTGTTATGCTATGACACTAGGAGCCTATGAAATTCTCTTAGCTTTCGAACTTTGATGTTAAAAAGTCAAACATAAAGCCGTGGGAATCCTACTCAATGGATTCCCTCACGTCTGAGTAAAGTGCAGACAGGACTGAATTAAGACAGGGTAAATCTTAGTATGCTGTAACAAGTTATTACAAGTTATAGGAGCCTATCAGTTGTCTTAACTTTCGGACATTGTCCTTCAAAAATTAAACATCTGGTACTCTTAAACCCCATCTTTTTTCTTAAGGTTCATATTCTTCTCCCCAAAAAAAATTTATGATAAGGTCCTTTATTTATGAGAACAAGGTAATTACATTGAATGTACTCTTAAGGGGTTTCTTTGAATGTCCGAAAAACCCCTTAAATACAATGTCCAAAAAACATCTGGTACTCTTAAACCCCTTTCTTTGAATGAGAATATATATATAATCTTTCATTCAATGTAAATAGTAAATTTATAACTAAATTAATTATTTATTTTAAATGGTTTTCAGATTTGTTGTATACAACATAGCAATTGAAAAAAATATGTTTTAACTTAAACAACCAAAATATTAAAATAAATTATCTTTTTGGTTAAAGAGAATATTATTATAGTATAATTAAATTCTTTCAAACAAATCTTACCATAATATGAATACTATGAATAACTAGAAGTAACATGTTGAATGAGAGTTCTAATATGAATACGATGAATAACTGGAAGTAACAGGTTGAATGTGAGTTATAATATTTGTAATGGTAAATAAAAATTGTGTTTAATTGTTTTAGGTTTTTGTTTTATTATTTAAATTGTATTTTTAAATATAAAAATTGATTGAGTGTGTTGAAAAATTTATATAGTATTTCCATTGTATAAATTTAATCACTCAAATTTATAGATTTAACAATATTCCAAAGAATATAGATAAATATCTTCACAAAATATATTTTAAAAAGACAAAAAATATTTAAACTACAAACAATCAAAATATATACTTTCAATATTGAGAAGTAGTTTTTTTTAAATTCAGTAATTTGTGTCTTCATATACTTTCAATTTCAATATTGAGAAGTAACTTTTTATTAATTTAGTAACTTTTGTCTTCTGATATATTATACTTTCAATTTCAATATTGAGAAGTAATTTTTTTTTAAATTTAGCAATTTTTGTCTTCGTTACTGATTGATATATTGAATTATGATAAGTTTTCCGAGTATAAATTATATTTGATAAGAAAAACACAACTGACAAAGGCTAGGAAATCTCTGCTAGAAAACCGGCCAATATATTTTCTAAATATAAATAAAAACACAATTTCAATACTGGGAGGTAGTTTGTTGTTTTTTAGACTCGGTAATTTATTTCTTCATTAGTGATTGTAATATTGAATTATGATCAATTTTCCCGTTATAAATTATATTTGATAAGAAAAACACAAATGACAAAGGCAAGGAAATCTCTGCTAGAAACCTAGCGAATATATTTTCTACTATCAAGCAAATTCATTTGATGTGACATACTTGTAAGGAATTCCTACTGCTTCAATGGCGCGTCGGGCTTTTCTCTTATAAATGAAAACAACGTTTTCTGATTCCCCACTGTGCTCCATGTGGTGCGGCTCCATCTCAAACTCAGCCGGAAGAAATCCCTGCAATATATTTTATCTAACGGAAACAAACAGACGCCATATGAAACGGAGAAAGCAAGTTCCGCCAATTAAACAAAGGGACCTTGGTGGAACAAGGTCATCTGCGTACTTCTGCCTTTACTCATGATGTTCCTAAACCGTCCCACAATCATGCGTACTTGTGCCTTTACTCATGATGTCCCTAAACCGTCCCACAGTCGTAAACATTCATTCAATTTTAGACACATATCGGCCAGTTAATAACTCCAAATATGCAGTGTCCCATTTATTAGGTTTAATGGAGATGGAGGGACATTGTTTTTTCTAGTTTGAATATCGGATTTTTCATGTCTTTTGCTGTTGCTGTCTCTTTTGAAGGTTGAGATCGGTTGGATCAACGACTACTGTGGAACAGAGTTTGAAATACTGGGCACCAAACAGGTTATGCGACAATGTTCTCAAGACCACTTTGCAGTGCACACTCATGAAATGATTTATGAATGTGGAATAAACTTTGTCAATACACAAAAGTTGATATTAACTAATTTAGCTATTAGCTAAGACCTACTCAACATTAATTTAGTTGATATTAACTATTAGCTAAGAGCGACTCAACATTAAAGACCATCAATAATTCGACTAACTCTTCAACAATTTACCAGAGAGCTCGAGAAGATAGAAATCGACCCCGTTTATAACTTCCTACTTGCTGACAGACTTTTGAGTAAATGTGTGAATTTGCACTTACAGACTATCACATTGTTTGATTGACATTTTCGATAACTCACAAGTTGAATGACAGATAGATCGACAAATACGTAAAGATCTAACCAACCTGTAATTACAATTTCCAAAAATCCGCATAAATTCTAATTAGGTGGGATTACAAAAAAAAATTACATCAAAAATTTGAGTTTTCATTTTACTGTCACTCATTTGTTACTGGGCAGACTCCGAGATTACAGCACAGATGCTGAAAAGCATCCATTGCTAAAGTCTTTGTAAAAATGTCTGCAATTTGTTCTTTTGACCTGAAAAATGCTAAATAGATCTCTTTGTTATTCACCAATTCTATGATGAAATGATACCTTGTATCAATGTGTTTGGTTTTGCTTGTGAAGCACATGATTCTTTGATAACATGATGGTTTAATTGTTGTCACAGAATACTGTTGTTGGTTCTTGTTGTTCCTAGAATAAATCTTTTAATACTCTTCTCATCCGTACTACTTGACAAGTTGGGCTTGTAGTTGCAATGTACTCTACTTATGTTGAAGAAAGTGTCACTATGGGCCGATTCCTTGATTCCCATGATACCATACCTATTCCAAAATCAAATGTCTACCCGAAGGTGTTTTTTCTGTCATCTCTGTTACCTCCACAATCATTGTCAGTGTACCTAGTGAGTCTTAAATCTTCTAAAGTGGAGTACTTAATGCCAAAATATTTTCTTCCATTCACATATCTCATGATTCTATTTTCTACCTTCCAATTTTATTCTTTTGGAGTTTCCATTAAACTTGAAATTAGGCTCACTCCATACATAATGTTAGGTCTTGTCATTGTTAGATACATAAGAATCCCAACAAGTCTTTTAAACAATGTGGGATTCACCTTGGACCTTTATCTTCATTGCTTAGCTTCAATCCGGTTATGACAAGTGTGAGTGTTGCTTTTGAATTCACCATATTAAATATTTTCAATATTTCATGCGCATATTTGGACTTTGAGATAAATATGTCAGTTTTGGATTGATGGACTTCTATTTCAAGAAAATATCTCATAAGCCCCAAATTAGTCATTTCAAATTCATGCTTCATGAATGTCTTGAATTCGTCTATGCCAAAATCACCTGTAAATATCAAATCATCCACATATAAACAAAAAATTAACACGTTAGCTTGCTTCTTTGATTTTATGTACAGTGTTGGCTCATTTTCACTTCTGTGAAATCCATTCTAGGTGAGATAGGAATCAATGCAACTATACTAAGCTCTCAGAGGTTTCTTTAATTCACATAGTGATTTCTTCAATCTCTACACCTTGTCTTCTTATCATGGAACCTCCTAACCTTGTGGTTGTTCCACATGTACTTCTTCTTCTATGCTTCCATTCAAGAATTCCAACATTACATTCATCTGATAAACTGGCCATTTGTAATGTGTGGCAATAACTAACACGGTTCTCATTGTGTCCATGCGTGCCACTGGTGCAAATGCTTCATTGTAATCAATTCCAAGTTTTTGTGTAAAGCCTCTTACAACAAACCTTTCCTTGTACTTTTGTACATTTCTTCTACATCTTGCCTTGTTTATAAATCCACTTCACACTCATAACATCATTTTCTTCAGGTACATCAACCAAATTCCATGTTTGAATGTTCTCTATGCATCTGATTTCTTCATCAATGGATTGTGCCCATACATCCTCTTTGATATCCTCTTCAAAGGTCAATGGATCATCTATTTATGAAAAAAGAGCAAAAAATGAAAATGAATTTAGTGCGTCTTCATTATATATGTCACGTAGACTTCTTTTCTTTCTTTGTAATAGACTTGGTAAAGTTGGATCTGGAGATGTATAACTGCTTGGACAACCTATTGGTGTTTGTTTGGCTCTAGGTGAATACTGTGCAACTACTATTCTTATAGGAGTACTCAGTGCGGTAATTTTCATCGCAATACTAGGTTTAGACAAGACTACACTCTAAGTTGTGCATGGTGTTTGAACCACTAAATATTCTGTGTCAGCATGCTTCATTGCATTAACTATTTTTACTATCATTGTTATGCTTCCATCCCATGCTTCATTCTCCACGAACTAAACACTGCATCTGATTATGACTTTTCCTGTGATAGGGTCATACAACTTGTATCCTTTTGTTTCTTCAGAATACCTAACAAATACACATTTTTGTCCTTTGTTGTCGAGCTTACTTCTCACTTCATCTGGAACATGTGTGTATGCGATGTAACCAAAAATGTTTAAGTGCGCCACATTTTTCTTTGAACCTATCTAGGCTTATTGAGTAACTCTATTCTTCACACTCTTTGTCAGACATATGTTCAATATGTATAATGCACCCTCTACTTCCTCAGCCCAATACTCATTTGACAAATTTTTGGTTGTCAACATAATGCGCACCATTTCCATGATGTTTTTTTTCTTTCTTTCTTCGACACCATTTTGTTGTGGTGTGTATGGTGTGGTGAATTTCCTGTAGATTCCATGAACTTTAAAAAAGTTATGAAATTCTCTTGAAATGTATTATCCTCCTCTGTCTGTTCTTAAAAAATTGATGTAAAAACCACTTTGTTTCTCCACAAGTGATTTAAACTGCCTAAAAAAACTCAATGCGCCAGATTTATGCTTTAGGAAATAAATCCATGTCTTTATTGAGAAATCATCAATAAATGTTAGAAAATAAGTATTTCCTCCTATAGATGGAGTTTGAATTGGTCCACAAATTTCTGAGTGTACTATTTTGAGTGGATATTTTTCACTGTAAGACTTGCCGACTAGAAATCATTCTCTGAGTTGCTTGCCAACTATGCAACCTTCACATATACTTTTTGGTTTTTCAATCAATGGTATCCTTTTACCATATCCTCTGTGTGTAGAAGCTTCATACCTCCAAAGTTCAAATGTCCAATTATGAAATTCCATATCCAGGAATCATACTATATTTTAGATTGGAATGTTTCCTTCATCTCTGCATCATTTTCTCCTTTCTTGATACTGTGTGCACTATTTCCTTGATTAGAATTGTAAACATAATTTTCTTCACTGGAACTACGCGTAGTTTATGTTGTGAATGCAGTGTCTAGCTGCGCAATTTTTCCTTTATGAACAATTTGTGTTGTATTTTTCTTCTTGACTAGATTTAATATCAATGGGAACATCTTGTTACTTGTTATTTGGATTTTTGCAATAAGAAGATTTCTTGGGCATTTATCCATTATCAGATAGTGATTATCTTCCATGTAGATTATGTATCCTTTTTGTAAAATTTTCCTTGTACTCATCAGATTATGCTTCAGACCAGAAACATAATATACATCAGGCATAACTTTATGTTCTCCTTTTAAGGTTAAAATGTTTATATTGTCTTTCCCTAAGATAGTGACTTGGATATCTATTCCAAGTGTAAAATTGGTTTGGACTGACTCATCCAAACTAGAAAACAATTCTATATTTCATACCATGTGGCTACTACAACCTGAATCTAAGTATAATGTCACATGGACTTTATTGAGAAACATTGCATTCAATTGGTGACACTATATTAGGCGTTTCTATTTCGTTAGGCACAACTACAATGAGTGTAATAAACATAGGGTAGGTTTGGTTATTTGTGTTGTGTGACTAATTTTGACCTTTCTTGTTCTGAATATACTGTCTGTTTCTGCACTCATATGCATAATGTCCATACTTTTTATAGTAATGGCATTGAATCTTTGATTTTTTAGTTCTTTGACAACTTGAATGGATGGTACTTGGGTTTTGACCTCTTCTACTAGTATATCCAATATTGCTACTGTATACACTACTGTGAGAACTTATTCCTCTTCCATGACTAATAGATGGTTGTGTGGAAAAAACATTCTCCAATGACATACTCGATCTATTCAATATGTGTTCATGATTGATGAGGGAAGATTGCATTTCATCTAGACTGAATTGAATCAAGTCTTTTCTCTCTTCTAGAGTCATAGAAAGGGTATTGACTTTAGGAGGAAGAATCCTAAGTACCTTCGCAAAACTGTTTATGCCTTCCATGGTTTCACCATGAGACTTAATTTGATTTATTTGTTTAATAAAGTGGGTCTAGAATGAATATACTATGTCTGAATCTTTCATTGACATGGTTTCAAAATATCTTCTAAGAATCTTTAGTTTTGCAGTCTTTTCTTTTTCCATACCCTGATAAGAGGTTTGTAATATGTCCCATGCTTCTTTGGCTTGTTTTGTTGATGAAAAACTTGGAAGTATACAATCATGCATGTCTTGATGTATGTAAAACAATGCATTGTGTGAGGGAATTGCAGGTTTCCTGATCTATTGGTTCCACATAGCCATTCTTAACAATTTTCCATACATCTTGACCTCGAAAAAAATCCTTCATGGTCATGGAACACATCTCATAATTATTTTCTCTAAAAGTGGGAGGTTGCAGGTTTGAGGTAGAAGCCATATTTTACTTTCAACGGAGTTTCTACTTTGACAAACTTGTTTTGATAGAACCTACTCTGATACCAATTTGAACGTTTATATCTGTTGGATCAAAAGTGCACGCAGTCTATCTACACAACGCAGCTTGAAATATTGCCCAATAAATAGGATACATGACAGAGTTCTCCATACAATTGCACAGTACATAAACTACTTAGTTTGTTGCGCATTGTGAATACACACACTTAATGGGATGATTTATGAATGCAGAATAACACAGTTCTATGCTTAGCACATAAAATCGGAAATAAGACAAAAAGTTTGTCAATACACAAAAATTGATATTAATTAATTGCGGTGTTGTGCGTGAAAAAAAAATACAGTGACAGAGATGAGATTCATCTCTAGTGACTTCTTTTGTCAACTCTTCAGTTGTTGTTGGTTCTCTCTACCTCTCTACTTCTTCTCTACGCATCAACTACTTATCTTCATCATCATTGACTAACTAAGAGACTCAGAATTATATAAACACTAACTTAGACTTCCTATAGAAGCTAATACAGACTCAACATTAAATACTTTCATTAATTCAACTGAATCTTCAACCACTTATCCTAGCTGAAGAAGATAGAGATTGACTCCATTTTTAATTTTTTTCTTTCCGGCTCACTTTTGAGTAAATGTGTGAATTTTCACTTAGAGATTGTCCGACTGTCTGACTAACATTTTGGATGACTAAAAAGTTGACTGACCGATAGATCAACAGAGATGTAAAGATATCACTGAGTTGTAATTACAATTTGCAAGAGATTTTATAATGATGCTTGATAGGAGTTATTATCTTCAAGGCACTTGGTCATGCAAAATTTGTATTTTATTTACTATTCCACAAACTGAAATTGTAAGGTAGCTAGAGAGGTAGTTGGGGGGGGTCAGAGGGCCCATAGTGATAATAGTAGAGGCCATTCAATGTAATGTGGACTAGGTCCACTATATTATTAAATAAGGCCTAGTATGGTAGTTAGATATAATAAATGTAAGAGGACTTCTTAGAAGTTTCTACTTCTAGAAGATTTCTCCTCTAGAATTTTATTAGGTGATGGTAGCACTATATAAAGGGTTTCAAGCAATTTAATGGGACATGAAGAGAATTATTGTATTTGGAGCGGTAGCTAAATAAGAGGATGCCCCCTCAAAGACGATGATGTGATTTTTTTTATTTTTTTATTTTGTAGAATCTAGAGGCCAAATTTGTCCAAACAAATTACATATATGAGTTCCTTTCACAATTTAACCCAATTTAAAAAAAAAATCAATCGAAATGGAGTCCGCAAGGTGAATTTACAATCATTTTAAATTCATTAGTTTTTCAGGGTTTTTTTCTGAAAAACGCCACGATTTTTTGCAGTAATTTATTGTTCAATTTTTTGGGTTTTTTTGTGACGGCAGTGAGACTGCAGAGCTCATAAATTTTCATAGGGTTCTTAGATGGCTATTTATTCTCAACCCCTCAAAGAAATTCTACATATTATTGAAGAATTCAAAGCCCAGTTGTTTGACACATTGAATGACAGATTGGATGGCTTTATAGATGGCCTCGATGATAGTTTTTGTAGTATTCAAGATTCTTTGTATAACATGCAGTAGATGTATCTTATGGTGGACCTTAGGGATAAATATAATAAATAAATATATGCTTGGTATGATTTTGAGGACAATTGCGATGACTGGTATATGGATAGTTGTCGTTTTTGGGATGACAACCACTTCCATATTTTATTTGATGACTCTACTCCACCTTCTGTAGAGATCATCATTATCCCACATTAGGAGCTAGTTACCAGCATCCATCTTGTATATTCTACAATGGTATTGTTCCCTCTGGATTCATCTTTGATCATCTCCCACTATGTTGATGTATATTCTTATTTGGATCGACATAATAGGTGTCAATATTGGGAGCATAATTTTCAATTGGTTATTGGGTATCGATATCTTCTATGTGGGGTTCACATGAGCAATTGGACATGGGACCCTGGTTTAAAATGGTGGTTGGACTACTTTAGCATGGTGATTACCATTTCTCAATGGGACGTTGATTCTCTAGTCTACTTTAACACTGTGGTCCACACTTATCCATGGGTCCTTGGTATATGGTTGTACATCAAGCATTGAGGACAATGCTATCATAAGGGGGATGAAATGTAAGGTATATAGAGAGGTAGTGGGGGGGACCAGAGCGCCCATAGTGATAATAGTGAAGGCCATTCAATGTAAGGTGGACTGGGTCCACTATATTCTTAAATAAGGTCCGCTATGGTAGTTAGATACAATAAATGTAAGAGGACTTCTTAGAAGGTTCTACATCTAGAAGATTCCTCCTCTACAATGTTCTTAGGTGATGGTAGCACTATATAAAGAGGTTCAAGCAATGTAATGGGACATGAAGGGAATTATTGTATTTGGAGTGGTATGTCAATAGGAGGATGCCCCCTCAAAGAGGCAACTGAACAGGAAATGATCGATCCCATTATAGGATTCATTGTATGGTGTTTTCCTACCTCAAGAGTTTGGTAATAATAAAGTGTAGTTTCCTCTATATTAATATGTGGATCTATTGTTTATTCAATATTTGTGGTGATTATATTTGTAGATCTATTCAGGTTCTTAACAAAAAATTTCAACTATTCTTACATCTCACTATTTCGCATTATCACAAATTGTCTAGAAGTTAGAAAATTTTGATATATTTGAAATACAATATGTACTTTTATTATAGATATTGAAAATTTTGAGATGTAATATCTATTTTATCATTGGGTTGATATATAAATAATAATTCTCTTTTTAAAATAAATTTTTAAATTAAATAATATTTTAAATATAATTTTTAGAACTTTAAAAAATATATATTAAAATGAAAATTCATAACAATTCAATACTAAAATATGGATAATATTTTATTACAAGATGTAATTATTAATAATAAGGGAATAATATTATTAAGATTAAGGGAATAATAATAATAATAATCTATTTTTAAAGTTACAGTCAAGCCACACCAAATTGGTGTATGAGACCCCATTGTTTGTGGGACAAGGGATTTCCCTCCGCCCAACAATTTGACTAGTAAAGTATATAGAGGTATACATACTCTACCCTTCTCTGAATTTGAACTTGTAACATCTTAAGAGGAAACACATATTCTTAACCATTAAACCCACTCAAATTGTATGATATAAAGTTGGAATAAAACAAATTTCTTTTTTCTTTATCTCTTTAGTAAAATTAAAGAAAAATCATCTTTGAAGAATTCCATATTCCATATTAAGATATAGACCATATTTTATTACAAGGGAGTAATGTGATGCACCATTTCGATACAATAATTTTTTTTTCCTTTATCTTTTTATGGACCATATTTTATTAGATGTCATTATTAACGTTGATGAATTAATGTGATGGACGGTTTGGATAGAATAAATTTATTGTGTTCTTTGTCTTTTTTTTAACATTAATGAAGTGATGTGATGAATGTTCTCAAATTGTTGTTGAGTAATATTTTGATAACGATTGTTGACTTGTAATCTATGCAACATTTTAGTTGAATGATTTTTGAGTTGTGATTTATGCAATATTTTAGTTGATATGTAATTTATGTAACATATTAGTTAAACATTGCATAGTGAATGATAATTAATGGTTAATGATGATTATGATCTTAATATTGGATTTTATTTATATTATTAATTATATGAATATATAATAGGTTTATATATATATTTTAAAAATATAAAGGTTTTCTACTTTATTGGAGTCATCCTTGTTAAAATTCTCTCATTCATATTTTAATGTTATATCATTATATAATGATATTTTATAATTTTTTATATTTTATTTTTATATTTTATTTTTCATCGTATTTTTCATATATATGTATGGGGTGGGGAAATATCAACAATTCTATTAATATATACAAAAATTGCATTGTCATATGCTTTAAGACATTGAAAACTAAAGGTTTTGAGAGATTAATAAGAAATTTGTACACATCTCTTAATGATAAGTGGCCATTAACAACAACAACAAAAAAATAGCCACTATCACACAATCTATGAGTTGCATCTTAAAAAAATACAAAATACAAAATTGCAATTTTTGAAAAGAAAATATGAAATTGATCTCAATGTTTTTTTATATCCATGGTGTGTTTTGGTACATTACCATATCCGATACCTTACTCTACAAAAAATATGAAAGTGGAATTTTGAAGATATCAACAAATATAAAGAATTAGAGACCCCTCAATGGTTTCTTTTTCAATCCTATTATATTCTTAAAGAAAACAAATCATTTGTAACATGACTATTCTAAAGAGTGAAATTAGTCCTAAAAACATAACAAAACCTCAAATAATTGAAAAATATAGTTCTTGACCCCTTTTAGAAATTAACCTCATAAAATGCATTCATCTTGTAGATAATTCCCACACAAACTTCATTGGTCAATGCAGATTTTATCCCTAGAATGTGATTTCAAACATATAAATCTCTTTATAGTTGATAGATGATCTATGCTCGACAGATATCAAGGATTTAATTCCATTGTTTCTTGTATATACAACCAAGAAAGGAATAAAAAACAAAATTGGCCCAAAACCTCAAACAAATTAAAGAGGGTATGGGGTATTGTACACACACCCACAACCATGGATGAGTATAGGATATACTCCCAGTGGAGTCATCAATGTGTTGCTATGTGTTGCTTGAAATATGTAACAAAGGTGAGAAAATTCCTAGACCTAAAGGCATTGTTCTACATACAAACAAATATAGCATAAAAATATACAAACTATACATTAAAAGTAGATATACATCATATAAATCCTAGTTTAAGATATGAAAGAAATAAAATAAAGGAAAATATAGTTGCAAAATGAACTACTCATATTTAAGACAATGTGAATAAACCCAATTACCCAATGGACGCTAAATTACAATGTCACCTCTGAAGAAAATATATGAAGAAAGTGGCTCCTAGACCTCCTCCTTGGGAGGTTCCTCATGCCACCCATTTTTATGAAGTGGGAAAGTAGTAAGGGAAATGTTGGACATCTCCCCCTCCGCTCTTTTCATTAGTTTTAATTTCCCTCTCCCCTTTTCATTGGTTTTAAGTTAAAACCAATCAAAAGGGGGAAGGGGATTATGCCAAGCATCACCCTCCCTCCTTCCCACCCCTCGACATGTTTTTCTTTCATTTTTTTTCGTGCATGTGTTTTTATAATTTTTTATTTGTATAGTTTTTGTTTGTTAAATATTTATTTTTTTAACTAATATTTATATTTTTTATTTTTTTGGTTTGCTTAATGTTTGTGTGTGTTTTTTATTTTGTTTTCTTTTTTTTTTAATTATTATTTTTTTATTCCTTGTTTGTTTCTGACCTGCGAGACTAGCATGTGTTTGAGAAACCACGACTCAGGGGCATCTAAGACATCAAAATAACCCAGGAATCACACCTGCCCTCAGCCACACCAACCCTTAACATGGATGGATTTTTGTCCCCACAGGTTTCAAGTCGATGACTTAACATCACGGAGTACCTTAACAACATAATCTGTCACCTATTATACTACACCTGCGGGACTATTAATCCTTCACGTTATTCTTTTTGTTTTGTTTTGTTTTTAATTTTACTCTGTTTTTTATTTGATTTTAAAGCTTTAAATAAATGCCATTTTTCTGTATATATAAAATGTGTTTTTCATTTTAAAAATATGTATTTTCATCAAACAATACTATTTTTCATTTTAAAAATGAGGATTTTTCATTAAAAGAGTTTTTTTTAATCTAAAAATGTTCTTCTTTTACTTTTAAAAAATTAAATACAAAATTGTCCTTTTTTTCCTTAAAGAAAAACCAATATGTATGTGGTGTTTCTCTTTTCAGTTTTTTTTTTTAATGTAAATTTAAAAGAAAATAAAATTGATTAATAAATAAAATACCTCTTTTCAATTTGAAGTTCTTTGTTCATTATAATACTAGTGATTAAGGCCATTGTTTCAATTAAGTCATAATTTTAACTCCAAAAATAAAAATAGTGCTACTAATAACATCATTTTTTATTTTAGGGTCAATTTTAACCACTGTACAAAAAAAAGGTGTTACTAGTAGCACCATTGTTTGAAGCAAGGTTTGATTTTGTCTTTTTTGACAAAAAAAAATGTTTTTTTTGCAAAGGAGGTCTCTTTTTGAGGTGAACATTCACGTTAAGTCGGTAACTATGTTAGTATATATTAGTATGCATTTGTAATATGACAATTGTGATATCTTCCAAACATAGAGTTATCGAATGACTCATATTCCCCTCAATCTTAACGACTACATTGATCCATGGTTGGAGACATGATTGGTCCATGATCTATATTTAAAGAGCATTGAGGATCATTTTTCAATGATCGATTGTGAAAAACTCTTTCTAATATATTTTCTTTTTCATTAATAAATTACTTGGAATGTCCATGTTGGCGAGGGTAGTCGATGTTTCCCCACAAGGGTTTTACCACATAAAAACATCGATGTGTTGATATTTGATATGGTTTTGTGAGTGGTTACTAAAGGCATTCGTCCTTTGCTGGAATACTTGTGTTTTTGAACATCAAAAAGGCTATATTCATTCTATAAAAGGGGTTATTATAACATAGTCAAAAACATTTTCCTTGAGCTAGTATTGTAATACTTTTATTGCACAAATAAAGGACAAAAATACTATTTTGGTTCGTGAATTATATTAAATTATCATATAATAATCTTCTTTCTTTCAGGTTGATATTCAAAAATTATATGAATGATAATACATATGAATTTCTTCTGTGTGTACTTTTTAATATGACTATTGCCTTCATGGTTACTATTAGATGTAGTGACAACATACCGAGTTTAGAAATAACTCTTTACTATCTATATTTTTTCATTGTTGTCTTCACATATCATTGACAAGGTAAATTATTTCGAGGTCAAATAATATATTTAATGTTGTGTTGGATATTTATATTATCTCCTCATCAGGATATGTTAGATTAAGTAGAATAGGTTTTGTTATCATTAACTAGATTTACATTTATCATAGTTGATAGAAGTAGATTGTATTTCCTTCTCTATGATTAAAATTTTTAGTGGAAAATCATCTTTGATGCTAGTCAGATATTTCTACTCCAAGAAAGAGTGAGACTAATTTGGACTCATCATCGAGGATTCTCCCTTATTGATTGACACATTCCATTTTGGTTCGTCAACAAACCTGGTGCTAGGAAGGCCATAAAAATCAATGAATATTAAAAAAAATCCTCCATCTTGATCATCTTCATCCTACTCCACAATAAAACCCCACTCAATACAGTGAACCTCGTACTTCCCATGCTAATCATACCCTAGATCGATACCCAAATATAGCTCATATTCCTACTCAATTATTGAGTCATCAGGGTGCATACCAACTCAACCCTACAACATCAAATTATTTCAAATTAGATGTTATTGAAGTTATCTGATTTCTCCAACATTCCCATATACTAACCTAATGTTGAAAAAAATAAATGTGACATGAACCTGTCGAGAATCCTTTTCCTAGAAAACATAGAAAAATAACTATGGATAGACCAACCAACATGGGTGTTTCAACTGACATTAATAGTCCAATTGAAGAAACCCCTAACTATTTCCTTTCATACATCCTTACGAGAGAAAAATATCATTCTGAGGAGGGTCTTGAAGAGTACTTACTTATCATTTTTGGTGGACCACTACTTCACCGTAGTTATCCTCCTAAATCTCCTAAATATAAGTCTAACGAATATGTTTGTTAATCCCTAAATAATGGCTCATTACCCCTTAATTGGGGCATATTACATTAGTAGTGTTATTTTGTTTATGTCAGATTTAGTCCATTAGTTGTAATTATACCTCCTAGTCTCCTATATATACCGATACATTTTCATTTGGAATCATCTTGTAATTGTACATTTCTGTGGGCATAACAAGTTTTCCCCATCGAAGAGGCTTAGTATCTGAATTTCTCTCTTTTTCAAGGAATTGAGTACTTATTCAGAGTTTTTTCTATGCTATATTGATATTTGGTTCTTAACATATGGTATCAGAGCTCAAGGTCTTGGGGTTTTCGCTGTTGCATTTGAGAAACCTTAGAATTTTCACTATAAAAAAATATTCTACAGCGTTTTAGAAGGAATGACTTGGAGGATATTTAGTAGATGGGTCTAGTTACATTGGATTGAAATTTCAGCTCCTAAGGCCTTATACGTTCAAAGATACAGTCTGTGCAAGATAGGGTTCTGGAATCATCTGGAACTGAGTCATTGCGGAATTTTGGCTATAAAATGTTTTCTGTAATGTTTCAGACCCTGAACTTAGGAGGATATTCACAAAAATTAGAAATGTATTGGTGGTAAAACATTCATCTTCAGGGCCATCTTACATTTTTAGATACACCCTGTGGATGCTAGGGTATCTAACTAGTCCTATTGACTAGTCTCAAGAAGGTGTTCCAGGTACAACAATCATAACTTCTTCATAGTGTTGAAATAATGTAACTGCGAAGAGCATTCTTATTATTTTGTTATTGTATTAAATCCCCATTGTGGATTAATCATGTCATTATTATTATTTTTATTATTAGATTAATCCCCATTGAGGATTAATCAAGTCGGTAATTGTATAAGGACCAAATCCCCTTTTGTCGATTGGTCATTGGACAATTATAATGTAAAGAATAAGAAGTTGGCCCCAGCAGTTATAATGAAAGAGCCAGATTTAATTAAAGGTGGATTTAACCACCCAGTGTGAGACGTCGGCCCAGCCAGTTGGTGACTCTTCACATGTGCCAGAATGATATAAATAAGAGGCTAGCACCTCACTTCTAACACACACTTCACTTGCTCATGTTCTTATGAGGCAAGTTCATATTTCAAGTTGGTGAAAGAAGAAGAAGGGTGGCGCATCTCTTGGAGGAGGATTTTCTGTATTGGTTGAGTTATCTCTTGAACTCTTGATAAGCTATTTATGATAAGGAAGTTTTTGCTGGGTTTTCTTCCCCTAGAGGGTT
>ML780718.1:843110-878889 GCA_009831015.1 Picea engelmannii
GTTGAGTTATCTCTTGAACTCTTGATAAGCTATTTATGATAAGGAAGTTTTTGCTGGGTTTTCTTCCCCTAGAGGGTTTCCCAGGATAAATGATGTGTCTATTGTGGATGTGTATTTCTCAGTGATCTTGTTCATATTATGCTGTTATCTTATGAAATGCAAAGAACTATAATATCAGCATAAAACATTAACACATAGAGTATACAAATTGAGTGAGATTGCTTGCATTGTAGAGTGGATAGTATGTAGTATTTCTGGTACGAGTTTCAGAATTTTATATCAATTGTTTTGTGTAGGGAATTCTATAAAAGGGAGATGTCATGGAAATTCCAAAAATCAACAAGTTGTGGGGAAGCTACCGTAAATTGCACTTGTCACATCCAATTTTGGTCAAACCTGTGGAATTGCAGAGAACTAAAAAAAATAAAGTTTCATACCTCGAAGGGCCAAAACTTTGGAGATACAATAGAATAAATATTTTCTAGCATAACCATCTCAAAATCAAGGTTCAAAAGTGATACTTGGCCAACATGCCACCCAAAAAGGGAAATTCTCCACCAAATAAGCCTCTAGACAATCCTACATGGAGTCTTGATAAAGGTGAATAAATGCGTAGGGACATAAATAATTTACAAAAGAAGATAGTAACAAAAGATGAACTACACGAGATGATGAAGGGTTTAAAAGGGGAGATCATGGAAGGATTGAAAAATTTCCTAGTAGAGAGGACACCTGAAAGTGAAAATGTATCCCATGAAATTCATGATGAGGACACAAGGAAGGTGAATCAAGAATGGAGAAACTCCAACTTTGGGTTGAATACCAACCACGTTCCTAAGATTGATATGAGGAAGTTTGATGGCAAGGACCCAATCACATGGATACTTCAGATGGATAAATTCTTTGATCTACATAATGTGCCACATACACAAAAGGTATGAATTGCTTCTTTATATTTAGAATCCAATCAATTTGTATGGTTTCGATGTCTTTGTTCTTGCAAATCAGTTGTTACTTGGAAAAATTTCATAGAAGAAATGATATCACACTATGAGGATACAAGGAACAATACCTTCTTTAGCAAATTGATAAATCTCCAGAAAAAGGGTTCAGTTACAGAGCACATTGAGAACTTCCAAAGATTGAATATAAAGGTAACAAATATTCCAAATGCACACTTGATTGATGTATTCATAGGAACTTTAAAGGATAACATTCAACATGAGATTCTCTTTTGGAAACCCAAATCATTCGAAAATGCATTTAGGGTGGCAAGAAATGTTGAAAGTAAAAATATGTCTATGGCTACTAGAGGGACCAATCCTAATAGCTATAGAGAGAACAATGCTCCTTCTTCTAAAACACCTCAACAATTGCATGAAAGAAAAGAAAAGGGTTTATTCTTTAATTGTGACAACAAGTACACTAAGGGACATAAGTGTGGTGATAAGAAATTATTCTACATAGATTGTGAAGAGGAAGAAGAACAAGAACAAGAACCATCTCAAGATGAAAATGTAGAAGCAATTTCATTTGAAAAGTTGACTCCCATGATATCTTGTAATGCATTGGCTGGAATTATCACTCCTCATACCCTCAAGATCGAAGGATATATCAAAAACAAAAAGGTAATGGTCCTAATTGATTCTGGCATTACTCATAATTTCATTCACTATAAATTACCCAAAGCTCTCAATTGCTTTGTATATCTAGCGCCGAAGTTTCAAGTAATGATTGCAAATGGAGGAACTATTGATTTCTTAGGAAAATGCAATAAGATCAATCTTACTATGGGGGAATATGTAATGAATAGTTCAATGATTGCTATACCCATGGGTGGCGTTGATGTTGTACTAGCAATCTAATGGTTACAATCATTAGAAATGATCACTTTTAATTTTCAAGAACTTTTCATGAAATTTTCATTGGAAGGAAACTAAATTGAGTTAAGAGGTATCACAGGGAAACCCCATAAGGTGATAATATCTAATGGAATTACAAAAATATTGAAAAAAGGAGCATCAAGGTGTTATTGCACAACTATGCTCACTATATGTTCAAACATCTCTACCATTTATTCCTCTACATCTCCAAGGGATCATTGATAAGAATTCCAAATTATTTGAAGATATTCCGGAAGGTATTCCACCCACTCAAAATCATGATCACGATATTCACCTAATTCTTGGGAGTGTTCCTCCTAACATTAGGCCATAAAGATACCATTATTCCTAGAAGAGTGAAATTGAGCACATGGTTGAAGAAATGTTAGAGGCTAGCATTATTAGACCTAGCCAGAGTTCTTACTTAGCATCAGTGGTAATGGTATTCAAGAAATATGGCTCATGGCATATGTGTCCAGATTATAGAGAGCTCAATAAGATCACTATTAAATATAAGTTTCCAATTCATGTCATTGATGAATTGTTATATGAACTACATGGATCAATCTATTTCACAAAGTTGGATCTCCGTTCAGGGTATCACCATATTAGAATGAAGGAAGAAGATATCCCAAAAATAGCATTGTGAACTCATGAAGGCCATTATGAATTTTTGGTCATGCCTTTTGGCCTTACAAGTGCATCTTCCACATTCCAAGGGTTGATGAATTCCATTTTGAAGCCCTTCATTCAAAAATTTGTGTTATTATTTTTTGATGATATACTAATCTATAGCAAGTCTTGGGAGGATCATGCACGACATGTTGACAAGGTGCTAAAACTACTAAAGGAGAAAAAACTATATGCCAAACCATCCAAATGTTTCTTTGGAGTGAAGGAGGTAGAGTATTTGAGTCATATTGTATCTCATGAATGTGTCAAGATAGACCCTAACAAGATTAAGGCCACGATGGACTAGTCGATTCCCAAAACATTGAAGAATATTAGAGGATTTTTGGGTTTGACAGGTTACTACTGCAAGTTTGTTCCGTTCTATGGAAGAATAGCAGTACCTTTAATGACACTAACTAAGAAGGATGCATTTTCATGGACTCCAGAGGAAAGTAAATATTTTGAACAACTTAAAGAGGTGATGTGCAAATCTCATGTCTTGACCACTCGAGACTTCACAAAAGCCTTTATTGTGGAATGTGATGCCTCGGGAAATGGAATTGGTGTTGTCCTAATGAAAGAAAAAAGGCCCCTAGACTTTGAAAGTTTACCACTCAAGGGAAATAACTTACACAAACCCATTTATGAGAAGGAAATGATGGAAATACTACATGCATTGAAGAAATGGTGTCCTTACCTAATAGGTAGGCACTTCAAGGTCAAAACAGATCATAATAGTCTTAAATACTTCTTGAAACAAATACTATCTTCATAAGAACAACAAAAATGGGTAACCAAGATATTGGGTGATGATTTTGAAATCATCTATAAAAAAGGGAAGAAAAATGTTGTGGAATATGAACTCTCAAGAAAGGATGAAGATGTTCAGGCCTTGATCTATGCTATCTTGACCATCCAACCTGATTGGATAATATAATGAAGAGATGAATGGAAGAATGACGAAAAAGTGTGGACTCTCATTCAAAGGTTGCAGCAGGATTCCAGTGCATCAAATACATTTAGATGGAAAAATGATTCACTATTGTACAAAGATCACTTATATTTATGTAAGAACTCCCAACTCAAACAAAAGGTACTATTGGAATTTCAGACCTCTCTAGTAGGAGGGCACTCAGTATTTTTGAAAAATTATCATAGGGTCAAGAAGGAATTTTTTTGGGATGGCCCTAAAACTGATGTTCGAAGGTTTGTGGAAAAATGTTTGGTTTTCCAAAAAATAAGGTGGAAACAATTAAGACCCTAGGTATTTTACAACCGTTAGCCATCCCACGTCAGTGATGGGAGGAGGTTTCCATGGATTTCATCACAGGTTTACCAAAGTCTGAAGAAAAGAGTGTCATCACGGTGATTGTTGATAGACTGACTAACTACACACACTTTTGTGCACTCTCTCATCCCTTCAAAGCTAGTACATTTTCCACCATATTCATGGAGACAATTCAAAAGCTACATGGAAGCCCAAAGGCTATTGTAAGTGACAGAGATCCCATCTTCACTGGACATTTTTGGACATAATTATTTTCTTGTTTGGGTACTCAATTGGCTCATAGCTCATCCTATCATCCTCAATCTGATGGACAAATTGAGATAGTGAACAAATGTCTGGAAGGTTACCTTCGTTTGTTTGTCTCTGATTAACAAATACGATGGCTCAAATGGTTACCATTGGTAGAATGGTGGTATAACACTTCATTTCATATTGCAACAAAAATGACACCATTTATGGCACTCTATGGATACCACCCTCCTTCCATCACTTCTTCTCTAAAAGAAAAATATAAGGTTGAAGTAGTGGAATATCACATCGAGCATCAACAACAAGTTCTCCACATATTAAAGGACAACCTAACCATGGCACATAATCACATGAAAAAACAAGAAGATCAACATCGTAGTGAAAGAAGTTTTGAAGTAGGAGATTGGGTGGTTTTAAGAATACAAACATACACACAAATGTCTCTCAAGAAAGCCAAGAAAGATAACAAATTATCACCAAATTAGTATGGCCCTTATAAGGTGTTGCAAAAGATTGTTGCTATGGCATAGGCATTGGAGTTTCCTACATCTTCATGAGTACACCCAATTTTCCATGTTTCATGCTTGAAGAAGGTTATAGGTGATAAGATCTCAATTAAAAATATATTGCTCGAACTTGACAAGGAAGGAAAAATCATATTGGAGCCTAAATCCATCACTGACACAAGAATTTGCCAGCTGAGGAATATATCCATTTCAGAGTATCTCATTAAACGGAGGAAACTATCAGCTGAAGATTCCACTTGGGAAGATGATTCTTTTATACAGAAGCATCCAAATTTATAGAAGTGTTCCAGACAACACTTGTCTCAAGGGGGGGGGGGATGTTAAACCCTAAAAATGGCTCATTACCCCTTAATTGTGGAATATTACATTAGTAATGTTATTTTATTTATGTCGGATTTAGTCCATTAGTTGTAATTATACCTCCTAGTCTCCTATATATACCAAGGAGACATTTTCATTTGGAATCATATTGTAATTGTACATTTATGTGGGAATAAGGAGGTTTCCCCCGCGAAGAGGCTTATTATCTGAATATCTCTCTTTTTCAAGGCATTGCGTACTTCTTATGAGTTTTTTCTATGCTATATTAATATTTGTTTCTTAACAATGTTTCAGGGGAAGAAGCCTCAAAACACACTTTAGGAAGAATTTCTATCAAGAATATTCCCAACCCTAATGTGAGTAGACCTTGGATTGCCCAAGATGCAATTGTTTTTCTATGGGTTGAGTTTCCTTTACCGAAGCATCAGGAAAAGATCCTTCTGAAAAATCACCTTGATAAGAAATATTCTACGATTGAAAACATTACGAAATTCATTCTTGCGGCTAGGTTAATGAATGTTGAACATAAAAATGTGGTGTGTAGATTGTTTTCTTAAAATGTTGAAGGAAAAGATTCAACTAGGTCCATTTTTCTAAGGCAAGGATCAATCACAATTTTGAATAATTTTGAATGTTCTTTGTTAAATGAATTTGAAGATGACAAAATCACAGTTGTTTTGGTTTTGGAATTTTTTAGAACTAAAATGGATCCTAATGAAGAAGTGGAGAATTTTAATCAAAGACTTGTATCTTTGATAAATAAAATTCCAAATACTTCTAAACGTGTTGATGATGTATCCATTTAATTGTACACTTCCTCTTCTGAAGTCATCGTGTCTATGTTTTTTAAAAGAGCCAAGAGAAATACCCTTGAAGTGACTTTTAAAGGAGACCTAAATATTTAAAATAATATGTTGATTCTGAAGTGTAACCCAAGGTTGGAAAATCTAAAATATAGATAATCTAACAAAAATAAATATGCTCGTGTTAAATATATATCTGAGAAAAAAGATAATTATTTGGTAGATATGGAAAGTTTGCAAAGGATTGTAAAAAAAACTTTCAATTGAATTTGTGCATCCAAAGAAAAATTCTAAAGAGGGCTCATCCACGAGAATTTATTTCAAACCTCTTTTTTTTTTAATTTCCAAGACACAAATCTTTCTGCCCCCACAAAGGGAATTCATGTGGAATGTTTTCTCAATATATTCAAAGATCTATATTTTGTACGAGAACCTTCCTCATGTGGGAAGGATGAAGAGGAGGAGGAGGGAGAAGAAAAAAAAAACCAATCTAGTGATGCAAACATCTAAGAACATACCTAATTTATTCTGCCATGTTTCTTATACCCTTTTAGGAGGAAATAAATATGATGATGTTAAGGAGGTTCATATATTTCAAAATTCATACAATACTAGAAGTAAAAGAAAAAACAGAACATCAGATTCTCCTTATACTTTTGATCCTACATAGAAAGATTCAAATTCTGGTAATTCCACTTCCAATATCAAAGATCCTTCATCTCCCATTTTTTAACCAATCTAGAATATGGTTTTGTGGAAGATATGAAGAAAACAAGAGCTAATATTTCTATGTTTCAATTTTTAAAGATACAACAAATACATAAGGAGTTAATTTAGTCCCTTCAAGGACCATATTCAGCTAAGGGAAAAGACATCATTGGTGAGGGAAACAATGAAAATGTAAAAAAAATTCAAAGTATAGATTATGAGAAAAAAAAATTCTAAGAAAATATATGTTTTTAATGCTTCTCTGAATAGAAATAGATCAAAATAAGACACTCCTCATCTCCTCCTAAAATTTGAATCATTTAACAAAGATGTGCACACTTGTATGGTTGATTTAAGTACTTTATCCAATGTAATTCCCTATGTAGTAAGCCAAAAATTGAATTTTGATCCTCAAAAGTGTGACATTCAAATTCTGTAGTTCGACATATTGAATGTAAAAGTCATAGGAGAGAGTAAATCTGTCTTGATAAGATTGGATTGCAATCCTAAATATGACCAAGAAATTTATATCGTTGTAGTGGATATTCCTAAAGCATATTGTACCCTACTTTTGAGTAGAGACTAGTATGAGAAACTAAATGGAATTGTTCTACTAACTAGTCCAGAATAAGATTAAGTTGGATCATAAAGGATACATGAAACACACTGTCAAATATCTCAATCATTCCAATGAGAATGCATTCTTCAAAAATTCCAAACTAAATGGAATTGTTCTACTAACTAGTCCAGAATAAGATTAAGTTGGATCATAAAGGATACATGAAACACACTGTCAAATATCTCAATCATTCCAATGAGAATGCATTCTTCAAAAATTCCATCTTAGGGAATTATTTCTCGCATACCTTCTTTTTTTTTTTTGATATTTTACTATTAATATATCTCAACTGGATGGAGGAAACAAGAAATCTAAAATACTTCATTGTACATAGATTGTTGAGCCCAAATACAACATAATCAATTGTAAAAATTCTATCATTGACATAGATAGTGACATTTGAACTCTGTATTTGGATTGCTGCAAATCTAATGAGGGTGCAGTTTTCGGTTATATCCTCAACGATCCTAAATGTAAGAAAACATCGATAGTATGTATATTGGAGGTTGAGTGTACCAAAATATTATTATACATGTCTCCCTATTTCATGGGTTGATAAAAACATTGGATATGCATGTAAAATTGTTGAAGGTTTTTAGTGACTCTGAAATAATTGTAAGATATGTACATATTGTAAGATATGCACATGGCACAATTCACTATGTTTTTGGTCATCTCAAACACTACTAGCACAAGGTATGAGTTGTGGTAAAAAAATCATTCTTCTAACATTATTCATATTCATCGTACTTTGAATTCTAATGTTGATCTTTCAACAAATGTACCTTCTAGGTTCATCGTACTTTGAATTCTAATGTTGATCTTTCAACAAATGTACCTTCTAGGTTTATTCCATTAGAAGGATTCATGTCTAATATATTTTCTATGGAATTTTTGTACAGGCCCTTAGTACGAGATAATATAAATAGTTGGAGGTTTTTTTATAATAATCAACATATAATTAATTTCATTTCCATGGAATACAAATTTAATTATTCTTCCATTGATGAATTATAACAAGATGAATCCTTCAACCATCAAACAATGTTTTATGTGGAGAAAACAGCTCAGGGTAAATAAAATCTGAAAGGATTACACGCAAACGTCTATGCTAACATTTGGATAACTTATATGACCTTGAATACAAGTTAAAGAGGGTAACTAATTTCAACATTAATGGTTCTTAAATGAAGTATGAGTTAAGAAATATGGGAACAAAGAAGAACCCATAGACTGCTAATTTTGGAACTAGTTTTTCTCCAACGGAAAAATATCATTCATCAGATTATTTAGAGAGTATAAGGAAATATTTTGACGGAATTATGATAATATTAAAACATTTGAAAAAAATATAATTCAACAGGTAACCTCATTGAAACCTGATGTTAACCCTTTCAACGGAAACTAACATAGATGTGTCATAATCTATAACCTTTACTAAAACGGTATTTAAAAAAACATATTTTCTCTATGATACTTTTTCATGTACGATATACTCAATGGGTAGAAAATACGGTCTCGATAAGGAAAAATAATGGAGATATAGGATTCTGTGGATTTTAGAAACTTGGAAAAAACATCTCTAAATGACAATTACATTGTTCCTCCCATGGAACAAATTTTGCAATGTGTTTCATGGTCTGAAATGGTATCTTTCCTTAATGGGTTCTGAGGATACAAACAAGTCTTGGTTTCTAATAATGACTAACTTAAAAAAACCTTTAGAACTAAATGGGGAACCTATTCCTATCAAAATATTCCATTTGTATTGATTAATGTTAGGGTTATCTTTAAAATAGAAACGGATATAACCTTTCAAGGATTAATTGGAAAGTTTGTTTTGGTATATTTGGATAATGTGACAGTTTTTTCGAAGAAAAAAATAGTAATCGTGTGAATCACCTCAAACAAATTTTTTATTGATGTAACATATATGGTATTTCTCTTAATCACAAGAAGTATATTTTTGAATTAGATGAAGGAATACTGGTAAGGTGTATTGTATGAAAGTATGGAATAATGATTGAACTTGAGAGAATATAAACAATGTCAAAACTCCATTTTCAACAAAATAATAAATCTATGCAATCTTTTCTCTGCAAAATAAACTTTTGCATATAATTTTCCCAAGATTCTCTAAAACTATCAAACCTCCATAAGAAATGATAAAAAAGAATGAAAATTTAAGTGGGCTTGAAATAAAAGGAATATTTTTCCATATCATGGAAGATATAGAAAAATATTATGCTATGATGAGGGCTACTTTTGGTAAGGATTTTATATTGTACACTTTTCTTCTAAAACTTCATTGGAAGTTGCATTGACTCAGAGAAACCATGAAGGGGATCTCGTCCCAATTGCATTTATGATTTCATGTTTAGAAGGGGCGGAATTGAAGTACTTTAAAGTACATAAGAAATGTTTTGTTATTTTCAAAGCTATAAAACATTTAAGCCCTTACATTATGAAATATCAGACTAAAAGTATAGTACCTTACCCTGCAGTTAGGAATATGTTGGTACAACAAGATTTGGGTGAATAAAGAGATCACTATATTATTTCCATATAAGAATATGAAATGGAAATCAACCTTACAAATATTTTGAAAAGAAAATGGTTGTGAAAACTTGTAGTGGAGTCTAACGATGTGAAGCAAAATGAGGAAGGATGGAACAATGAGGATCCTTTAACTTAAAATGAAATTTGTGACATTCTCATTCCTACTGACTATATAGGTATTATGGGTTAAAGTATTATCTTACTCATGGATGTGCTCCCTAGTATTTGGAACCTAAAAAAATATCTCTCTTATTGAGGTCTTCTCAATATCAACTAATAAATGAAATTATTTTCATATGAAACTATGATGATGTCTTGTTAACATGTTTGGAGAAATAAAATGTAGAAAAATTTTAGTTCGAGCCACATGATGGTCTTGTTGGAGGACATTTTGGAGGGGACACTATTGGACATAAATTAGTTTGAGAAAGGTACTAGTAGTAAACATTATTCAAATATGCTCATTCTTATGCAAGGAAATGTGAAGTATACCAAAATTCAAATTGAAGAAAAAATAAACCTACATTTCCTCTCCAACATATTTTAGATGACAGTCCCTTTCTGTAATGGCCCCAACTGTTACCACACAAAAATGACATACAACAGGTAATTTTTTTTAAAAGCATTGGGAAAATTATGTCAACAATAAAATCATAGAAACACAACTCGACGACATCAAATGAATGAATTACACTCGACACATCATCGTAATCAATCACGTCACAACCGACACATCCACAATTTAGTAACAACATATAATCAGCCATCATCATAAATGAACAACAACACAAAGTAATAACATCACCCACTACTCATCATTGATATAAATAACAACGCAATCAATGCACAAATGAAGGATAGCGATGCATAAACATATAAGTCATAGAATATTAGAACATCAATATTAGAGAAAATTATGACAACACTCATCATATAAACATTATAAAATGACTACCTTCCCATCCTACCCTGCAACATTAGGACCTCCAAGACACATAAGAAACACTCAAGCCTAGGTTCCCATCGATTTTGACCATTTAAGGTCTCAGGGATAGTGACTGTAATGAGAACAAGGAGGTCTCCACATACCACCCTCCAAAATCAACTCCAAATCAACAAAGCTAAATAACATCATCAACGATCATCCAAGCACAAAGGAATTCTAATAAACACATACATTTAACATAAAATTCCATGGCGCAAGAGAACTAAAATACCAAATCCATCTAGCGATGACATAATTCAAAGTGCAACAATCTACTTATTTAAATTTGTACGCAAAAACAAACATCTACTTAACTTCCAGGTGCACAATTAAATCATTCATCAATTACAATAATCAACATCATTGTCAAGGTAATGCGCATGATCCATTTTCCAGATTAACATATTCACTTATTTATCACTGCACACAAATAATCAAATCATAACAAACTCATGCTGCAACATGGTGACAAGTGGAACAATCTACTTATTTAAATTTGTATGCACAAACGAACATCTACTTAACTTCTAGGTGCACGATTAAATCATTCATCAAATTAAAATAATCAACATCATTGTCAAGGTAATGCACATGATCCATTTTCCAGATTAACATATTCACTTATTTATCACTGCACACAAATAATCAAGTCATAACAAACTCATACTGCAACATGGTGACAAGCACATTAGTAAACTAAGTACTAAACATTTATGCCTCCACTTAGATCATAACATGTTGGTTATTATTTTATCTAAGTTTAAATCATTAAGTTGATTGACGCAGGGTTCATGTCTACTGGGGTTCCAACAAATCCTCTAAAACTATCGGCCTTCCTGGCAGAATAGAAGGAAACACAACACATAGAGTGCACTGCGCAATATCACCCCAGATAGTCTTAATGGGTGGCTACAATATTCAAGTGTTTTCAGTTGAGGATTGAGTGGCGATCTGAGAAGTATGCGTTGAAAGTTCTATTTAACATATTACAACAATAAACCATCATTCACTATTATGCATCGAATATAATTAACTCATACATTCAACATACTAACATATACTTAGAAATAGTAAGAAAACACATGAATTCAATTGCACAACACAGGTTTTACAGTGCTTCACCCCCTTGAGATATGTTCACAAAGATCTGGCTCTTAAGCTATGCTATTATAGCAGTTTCAAAACTACAGTGTCATGCGCTTTACATCTCTTTTCATTTGGGTTGAGATCTATTATGAGGAAGACTAGATCGCACCAATCTCCTCATCCTACGATATAACCCTCAAGATCTACCCTCGTTCTTCTTCCCTATCTCAATATCTTACAAAATTAGGTCGTATATCAAAATATTATAACTCGATACACTATATCCATCTCTATCTTTCTCTCCTAACCCTCTAGTCATCTTTATGAAACCTAGGTATCTGTATTTATACATTTTTGGCTCATCATCCATTACAATGTATTAAAAAAACCATAACCGTAGCTTCATTATCTATTCCATGCATGCACGCATGCTCGTCTTTTTTCCAGCTGTTGATTTCCTCGTGCATGCCTTCCTTCCCAAAAATATACTTTCTTTCTTCTTTGGCTTGCTTCCAACAAGCGCCCAACATTGACACGTGGCTCATTCAGAGCCATCTAACCTTTTTGTGTGTCATCGATCTCTCTGGAGATCACTTGGATCTTTTCCCTAAGCTTTATTACTTGTGTTTAAGTCTACGCGGTCTTCTCCTTGAGTGCGTCCAATGCCTGTACTGCAATATCATTGTTGATCAACCTTGCAAATTTTTCCTCAACATGTGCCATATATGTCTTGGCTTCCTCTTCTCATGCAATGACTTCCAGTATCCTCTCTTGGAGTGGTTCCATTTGAGCTTGGCACTCATTTTTATGTGTCTACATAGTGGTGAGTTATGCCTATAGTTTATTCATGTCTTCCACCCCTTTTACATGCTCTGTGATTGACATTGTCCTCTTCTTCTCATTTAGGTCTTCGATAGCTGAGATTATCATTTCCTCCTCTTGGTACCACTTATAGACTTCTTGATCCTCTTCCATCTTCATCCAAATTTGTACTACTTTGTCGAACAATTCCCCCATTGCATGGAACTGTCGTTCTATCTCATGTAGCCGCTATGTTTCCTCAGGCTTCCTTTTCTCCCTTATCTCTGGTGGAGTGGTAGGTGTGAGTTTCTCATGGAGATTCTTGATCTCTTGCTAGTATTGATTGATTGTCTGCATAATGTGATTAATATTTTTTTTCGTTGTGATTTTGACCATATGCAGATTATTTGGGATCCTTTCGCAGGTTACTGTGACTTTCTGCTCCAATCCCTTCACGCATTCCCTCTCCTCTTTGGTCTCAAGCCTGGCCTACTCAAATATGAATTCCATATTTTCCTGTTTATCTTTTTACTGCTGCAGTTCAGTTGTGTCTGTACGTGCACGAGACTCTACCTCCTGTGTAACACTGGCCTGTAGTTTATATAGGGCCTTGGTTGGTATCCATGGCAATGCCATCTTCAATTGTGTGAAATCCTTTAGGGGTGTTTTCCACACTATATCATTCATACACAACATGTTGGGTGTGTCATCGAACGTTTCACTAAGATGTGGTATTGTCTGGACTGTATCCTACTCACTTGCTTCATGTTATCCTCCTATTTGTGATGTTGATGGTCCCGTTTCTATGTTTTTGCTAGCTTCCTACACTTCCCCTCTCTTCTTGAGGAGTTTTCATATGTTTGCTACCTCTTATTCAATTATGCCCCTTTGGTGCACAACATTCTCCAAATCCTCGGATGTGAGATATTGGACCAATTGGGCTATCATTTATGCATAATCCTCCATCATCATGTATTCTAGAGGTATTCTATGTGCCTTCATCTTCTTGCACATTCCCCCCATCTAAGTAGTTGGATTCTTATTGAGTCCTAGTTCTTCCAGAGTAGGATTTGGTGTAGTCCCATGCGCTACCTCAATCTATTTTTGTTGTACTCGGGCCAACTGAGTGGTGTTCTTCTCCCTCATTTGGACTCTTGTCATTGATGTCCCCCCTTTATTCTACTTTTGTTGGGCACTGTGACTTCCTAGGGTTGTGCTTATTCTTTCCCTACCTCCTCAGCATGTGTATGTTCCTTCATTTCCTCCTCTACCCCTACATGTATGTCTCGAGTGAGGACTGGAATCCTCCATTCATCCTCCAAATCCTTGATGACCATTTCTATGTCTCCCTCTATTATGAAATAACACACTTGTAGCCATTGTTTGTTGGGTTCCTTTCGCGCCTAGATCCACATCGCATGTTGAGTGGCCTTTAAGTTAGCTATGGCCTGATAGTATGAAACATCCTGCGGTGTTATCCTCCATATGTTGGCGATGGTATATTCTAGATCGTGAAGATATCCTTTGAATATATTTGTGTTCATCTTTTTGTTCTTGGTGTCCAAAGCAGTGCCAAGCAATAAGTATATCGCTCCATGACTGGGTTTCGGTCTGCTGGAGAAAAATACACATTTCAAATCCTTCCATCCCATAATGTCTATCAGCATGATCAACCATGAATAATGAAACTCTATCCCCATATCATGTGCATCCTTCCAGTTATCTAGAAACATTTTCAAAAAATAAGGGTCCCAACTAATCGTGGTGCCCTCGGAAAACTGTGTTGCAGCTGCGACCACCACACCAAGACTTCCTCCTTGTGGCATTTTCTGAGTAGCTTGCGGGCCATGATTTTCGTGGCCATTCTTGTCATGTTGTCACTGACCCTTTTAATATTAATTCTGTGTGTCCCCCTATCAGTGTTGTATTTCTTCTTCAACTCTTCAATGAGAGGTTTCTCATTTTTTTTTATCATTGAGGAACTTTGTCGGGTCCATGCCCCTTGATGGAAGTCTTCTTCCATCACGAATCTCAGGCTTCTTGGTGTAGTATCTGGTGATGGGATTTTATTTATATTGATGACTTCTGGTGGCTTGTCTTTGCTTCCTTTTGATTTTTTTTGTTCTTTGTTCCTAACTCTAGGTTGTTTGGAAGTTTGTCTCGATACTTATTGTTTTGGCGATGCCATGGTGGTAAAGGTCGATTTTCTACAGAGCTTAGTGGCCTCTACAACCTCTATAAACTTATCTCTGTGCTTCGTATGCTCTATCTCTCTCTATCTCTTCCAGTTTACAATAAGATTTTTTTTCCCACATCCTTGCTTTGTATGGGCGTCGTGTCAAGATTTTTGAAGACTTTATCTTGATTTTGGATTCAATAAACCTCCAGTTCCTTTGTACTTGAAACTACTCTCCCTCTAGCACAATTAATGGGGCATACCGACAATCATTTCTAGAATTTAATTCTACAAGCCTCCATCACTTAACATGCCTTTCGTCGTCTTTTCCTTTCCCTCTTATTTTTTTGTTGAACTGACTGTTGGTCTTGTCTTCATCGGGCTTATATTCCAAGTTTGTGTTCTTATTCTCCTTTCAATGCAATGTACCTATGTTGTTATCGTTTGATACCCTTCCTCTTTGTTTTTTTACTGTGCAGTGGCTTTCAAGTTGTGGGTGGTCGATTGTCCTTGTACATTTTCAGTCGAGTCCCATTGGTCATCCGTTTGAGTTATGTTCCTCCTAAGTCTTTAAACTCTACAAATCCCCTATATATAATATTTTTAACTTCATAAAGCCCTAAAAAATGCATTATAAGTTTCCTTGGATGTTGCATGACTTTGTTGTCATACATCAACACTAAGTCTCCTTCATTGAAAGTTTTCTTCCTAATATGTCTGTCATGCCATGCTTTGTCCCTAGGCTTCTGAACTGGTTGTTGGAACTCTGCTAGGATTCTATCTTCCTCCATGATCATTATTTGATTCAGCCTATCCTGTATTGTGCCTCATTATTTCACGTGTGTAATCGTTTCTACGTGCAGACTAGGTACCAAAAATTCTAATTACACTACTGCTTCTTGTCCATATATCAATCTGAATGGAGTGTGTTTTGTCAACTTATTGCATGTGGTCCTATATTCCCACAATACTATCGGTATTTTGAGGTCCCAATCATCCTTGTTGACATTAAAGATGTTTGTCAGTGCGTTTTCCAAGATTTTGGTGAATGCTTCTATTGTTCTATTTGCTTGTGGATGATATTGTGTGCTCTTTTGATGGTGCAATTCAATCTCTTCAGTCATAGACTTAATAGTGATATTAATGAATTGTGTTCCTTGGTCTCTCATCAAAACTCTTGGGAAAAAAAATCTAGTGATTACTTGTTCAAATATAAAGTGTGATGTTGTTTCTGCGCTGCAATCTTTGACCGGTGTTGCTTCTACCCATATTTCTAAGCATTTTGTCATGGTGATAATGTATATTGCTCATGTCCTCTTTGATGGTGGGTTAATTGGTCCCACAAAATCTATTTCCCATTTTTCAAATACCTTCAACGTTATCTGTGGTTGCAGTGGCATCTCGTGCCTTCTATTGTGTTTACCAACTCTCTAACAGAGGATGCATCTCTGGTAGTACTCCTTCGACTCTCTGAGAATGGTTGGCCACCAAATTCCTACGTGCAATACCTTATGCACGATATCTTTTCCTGCGTAGTGTCCTCTTGTTATTCCCTCATGGGATTCTTCTAAAACCCTTGGTATTTCATGGTGTAGAACATATCTTCATAAGATGCTATCTACACCCATTTTGTATAAGTGTCCTGTGATCAGTTGATAGTCTACAGCTCAGACTACTAGTTTTTTCTCACGCACGATGTTGTATTCCTGTGGCGCAATACCTATACTCAATTACTCAATGATGTCTACAAAGTATTCATTGGTGATCTAGAATTAAAATAAATTTGCATCCATAAATTTGTCCTCTAAACTTGTAGGTTCCTCTCTGTTCGTGCTCCTTGATAGGTGGTTAGGTCCTGCATTTAAATTTCCTAGCTTGACAATTAATTCAAAATCAAAATCTTGAAATAGGAGTAACCATAGACACATTATCCCCCCCAATACTGCATTTTTGACTAATTATTTAAGAACTAAGTGATGTATGAACATATTAAAATGTTTTTGGAATAATTAGTGTTTGAACTTCTAGAGTGCATAAACCATACCTAGGACTTCCCTATCTGTAGTATTATAGTTCTTCTCTGATTTTGATAGTTTTATGCTCGTGAATACTATAGGATGATCCAAATCTACTTCTCCTGGTTTTGCCAAAATAGATCCAATTGCTATGGTTGATGAATCTACATGTACGTGGAATTGCTTCTCCCAGTCTAGAAATACTAGTATTGGTGCGGTGACCATCTTTTCTTTGAGCATATCCAGACCGTGTTGACAATATTCGTTCCACTGAAACTTTGTATCTTTCATTAACAGTTTCTCCATCGTCGCAGTGATCTTCACGTACCCTTTGTTAAATTTCATGTAGTATCATGTGTTTCCCAATGTCTCTCTTAGTTGTTGGACTGTCTTTGGTGGTGGTAAGTTAACAATTACTGCAATCTTCACAAGATTTACCAGTAAACCTTGTTTTCATACTATATGGCCCAATAGTATCCCAAATGGTGTTCCAAAGATACATTTATTGATGTTTAATGATATCTGGCACTACCTGCACCTTTCCAACATCATATGTAAAACCTCTACATCATCTTTCAACAGACTATAGATTGTCCAACTGTCCAAGTATACTTCTAGGAATTGGTGGATGAATTCCTTAAATGTAGCTATGACTACTCTGAAAATATTTTTGGTTCATTATTCACTCCAAACGTCATGACTGTGTGCTGGTAGGATCCCCATTCTATAGAAAATGTGGTCTTCTATCTATCTTTGTAGAATTCCTGCAGAAACCTTGATAGATCTAGAATTCTAGTTAAATTGAACACAAACAATTTGTTGATATTCAAGAGATGAGAAAAAGTTTTTTATCCATAAATCAGAGAATTATATTAATCAAAAATGAATATACATGAGCAACCGTCCTCAACAAAGAATAGAAGAGGTGAATATATAGAATTTTCAACATAGAAATTCTAGTAAAAAAAAGCTAGAAATAGCTAAAATAGGTGTCATAAGCTAAGGGAGACCACATAGTTCGACCTAGACCACTAAAGATACATGTCACACACTCATTAATGTCCACAAGAATTAAGTGATGTGCATTATCTCACTTAATCTCACTTAACTGACAAGAGAAGCAGTTCCAACTCACTTAACTAACCCGAAATAGTAGTTACTAATAATATTAATGGAAAAAATCATTAATTAAGGAATAAATATCTCACTCAAAGAGGAGGTGTGAATTCCCCCATAATAGATTAGTTTTTCATGGGGAGTTGGAATAAATCGAGGATAAATAAAAAAAAATAAAGAAAATCAAGAACCAAGAGTTGAGTCTTGATATAAAATTAGCAATTTTTCCTAAAATCTAGGGATGAAGCGTCCTTCTTCTCTATGTGGTCAAATTAGGTGAAATAAAGTGCAAATTAATGTATTAACCAATATCTAGGAGTCTAATCTAGGTATAAACTAATGTAAGTTAGGATTATGCTCCAACACCCCCCCTTAAGCCTAACTTTAATGACAAAAAATTTGAGTCCCGACAACTTGGCCATTTTAGGTACTCATTACATAAAAGAATTCGTCATGAAAAGAGGAAAGAGGGAAAACCTCGTGGGAATCCCCCCCCCCACAAAAAGAGTAAAAAAATTTTGAGTGGCCGAAAGTGACCTACTTAGTTGTGTCCACCACTCCAAGCATAGCTCTCAGTTCTGAAAATTTCTTTTCAGTGAAGGACTTGGTAAAGATGTCTGCAACCTCATAGTGTGAATTTGGATCTGAACCAAGTGAAATATAGAAATGTATGGGAATCAAAGGTTCTATGGAAGCCAAGGCTTGAGGAGTCCCAAAAAACTGTGATCTAGTCCTTCTTGCATACGCAAGATCACCGACTAGTTCGCCCGCATCTTGCAGGGTTTTCTCTGCCCAAGTTGGTAGATGAGTTGGAGTAGCCATGACCTGCTCCTCATCCTATGTGTCAGACCTGAAAGGATTCTCTAATGGTTTTTCTTAATTGCTCGAATAATTTTCTGACTCCTACTCATCAGTGACAACAAGCGGTTCCTCGACAGAGTCTTCTAAGAAATCATGCAATGATTCTTCTTCAAACTTCACACTTCTAGCTAGAATGAAATTTTCAGTGTGAGAGTCCATCAATCTATATCCTTTGAAACCTTCAATATATCCAATAAATATGCATTCAACACTATTAGGATCCAAATCCTTCCTCTTATATGTCGGAATGTGAGCCCATGCCCGTGAGCCAAAACTACGAAAGTGCGACACTTTCGGTTTCTTACCGGTCCAACATTCAAAAGGAGTGGTGCCTTTGAGTGATTTGTGAGGAACCCAGTTCTAAATGTATGTTACAAAATTAATAAGTTCATCCCATAGCTTGGGAGCTAATTATTTTGACTGTAGCATACAATTTTCCATCTCTTTTAAGGACCAGTTTTTCCTCTCTGCAACACTGTTCTGCTATGGTGTATATGCCAGTGTGTGTTGTAGTTGTATACCAATTGAAGGATATGGGAATGAGCCTATGATGTCACTGTGAATCATCCCAAGAGGTGAAGGATCTCACTATGCCTTCCCCTTTTCAAACTTTTTCTCTGGATGCTTGCCAAGAATGCATCCTTGACATACATTGCTTGTGAATTTAATAGTTGGCAATCCTTCTACCATGTTTTCCTTGTTGAGTTGATGCAAGTACTTATAGTTTAGATTGACAAATATTTCATCCCATAACCTACTGATATCATTATATTGTGACAAAAATATAGTTCTAACATATTTAGGAACAAAGTGGGAGAAGAAATACAAACGAGAACCCTGATCTGCAATTCCATGTGCAAGCTATGAGCCTGTGGAAATGTTGGTAATCACTGCGGAGTCTATAGTGAACTCCACCTTCCTTCCAGAGACAGAATGAGTGATCTTATATATCAAGAGAATATTTTCATACATCGAGGGAAAATGAAGTACATTTTTGAAGCATCCCCCTTCAATATCAACAATTCCTTCTCCACACACCTTTGCAGGTGTGGCATCTCCCAAGTAAATTGGGGATCTGATGCTTTCTTCGATGGAGGAAAATTCATATTTTAATGCATCCATATGGTTAGATGCACATAAATCAAGGATCCAAGCTGACAGAGTGGATGTGATAGCCATTATATCATGACCATCTCATGCTCTCCCTCCCATTATGTTATCATCTTTCTTCTTTTCATTTTCGAGCACCGTGAGATTGTGCTGCTGCAATTTCTTAGCCATCTCATCGATAGTCTTCCTCATGCAATTTTGTTTCGAGATGAAAACATTTGGAACAATAGCTGAAAAGTGTTCTTTCCTTCTTCTTCTTCTTACCCTTAGGCTTAGAACAGTTCTCTGAAGATTGTGCGAATCTCTCCTTCTGCGATTCGGGAAATTTACTTGTTTCTTTTACCTTGTCTTTTCCACTGCTCTTTGGAGCATTAGTAGCCGGAAGTGCCCGGTTCTTGGAATGCTTGATGCCACCCATTTGGACAAACTTAGCTTTATCTTGAGTCAATTCTGCAATGAAATCATTCAATGGAAGCATTTTCCATTTTTCCCAAGTCAATTTAGATGCTTGAAAAGACAACAAAAATATGGAATATTCAAGGCCTAGTTTCGAGAGAATTTAAAGGATGAGTTGATCTTCCCCTTTCGTGACTCGACATGAATTAAGTTCAATGAGGAGGGATTTGAACTTGGTGAATAATTCTTGCAGGTTTCTGAAATGAATTGGACTTAGGGATATGAGTTCATTCTCTAGTTGATGCACTCTCATTGCATCCTGCTTGCCGAATAGTCCTTCCAATGTGGTCCAGACCACATCGGGAGTAGTGGCTCCACTGACATGAAAGAGGAGATCTATGGAAATTGATAGGAATATCAGCCCAATTTATTCATCTAATTTATTGAAACACTTTATCTTCTCCGTTGCAGCAGTCATTTCTTTCTTTGTTCCCATTGTTACCCAGTAAAGCCCTTTACTTGGGAGGAGCAGAGAGATCTTTGTCTTCCATTCAAAGTAATTGAAAGGATTTAGAATAAGTTTTGTGGGATCAGAGATATGATCCATTGCTAACTTTTTTTCCTCCTGATGATCTATACCTACAAATAAAACCATTTACAATCCACTAGATTCAATCTAGCTCTGATACCATGTAGAATTCCTGCAGAAACCACGATAGATCTAGAATTCTAGTTAAATTGAACACAAACAATTTGATGATATTCAAGAGATGAGAAAAAAAAAATTCTCCATAAATCAGATAATTATATTAATCAAAAATTAATATACATGAGAAACCATCCTCAAAAAAGAAGAGAGGAGGTGAATGTATAGAATTTCCAACATAGAAATTCTAGTAAAAAAAAGCTAGAAATAGCTAAAATAGGTGTCATAAGCTAAGGGAGACCACATAGTTTGACCTAGACCACTAAAGGTACATGTCACACACTCACTAATGTCCACAAGATTTTAGTGATGTGCATTATCTCACTTAAGCTCACTTAGCTGACAAGCGAAGCAGTTCCAACTCACTTAACTTACCCGAAATAATAGTTACTAATAATAGTAACAGAAAAAATCATTAATTAAGGAATAAATCTCTCACTCAAAGAGGAGGTGTTCATTCCCCAATAATATATGAGTTTTTCATGGGGGAGTTGGAATAAATCAAGTATAAATCAAGAATAAATCAAGAAAATCAAGAACCGAGAGTTGAGTCTTGATCTAAAATTAGGAGTTTTCCCTAAAATATAGGGATGAGGTGCCCTTCTTCTCTATGTGGCCAAATTAGGTGAAATAAAGAGTAAATGAGTGTATTACCCAATATCTAGAAGTCTAATCTAGGTATAAACTAATGTAATTTAGGATTATGCTCCAACAATCTTCTTATGCTATCTTGATTTTGTGGTAGCTTGAGACTCCATCAGTGAATGAGTAAATTTTATGTTCTCATACTTTTTCCAAAACTTCATCTGTAAAAGGTGTAGGGAAAGGTTCATGTAGGCATGCATCATTCAACTTCCTCAAGTTGACACATATTATTATCCGACCTTGTTTCTTCTCCTGAACTACCATCAAGATTATCCATTCTGATTCTTCCATAGGTTCTATGATTCTGACTTCAAGATTTCTATCGATCTTGTCTTTAACTTTCTTCTTATATATCGGGTTTACTCTATATGGTCGTTGTGTGATCAATCGTGCTTCAAATATGAGTGGTATTTTCATTTCTCATATCTCTCTTGCTATTCCCTTCATTTCTGTAAATGTTGTGCAGAACAGATTGCTCTACTTGCGTAGTAATTCTGTGATTATTTCTATTGTTTTCTCATCCCAGTAGTCTCCAATATTGGCAATTTTGGGATTCTCCACTGTCCCAATGTTGAATTTCTTCACATTGATTGGAAGAAAAATTAATTCTAATTCTAAAGGTGGACCTTCCACTTCTCTCTCACCTTCTCCTTCCCCGATCTGAATATCACGTGGATTGTCTTCATCTAGTTCTTCTTCCTACACATGGTAGCATGACAACAATTCGTTCACCGTATGTCTATTCCACCATTGTTACTCTGTTATGAGTTCAAATTATGATTCCTTAATGAATATGACCGATGTTATATTCTTAATTGTTCCATCTATGTTGGGGTTCTCATGCTCGAATGAGAAAGCGACTGTAAATTTTTGTTGCAATACTATACATTTTGCAGTTCCTCTCTGCAGTTCCTAGTTTGTATACCAATTTGTTGGTATTCATTCTAAGGTATGTATGAAATGATGAGGCCATTCCTCTGGAGGTGTCATTTTCCATAGCGCTCTACACTTCTCCAAGTGTTCCTCTAGTTCCCCCTGTCCATCGTACTCTTTTTTTTGGTTTCTTATTTGTTCTCTGCCTAACCTTATATGTAATAGCCTCTTACATTCATACTAGTCCTTGATTATTTCTTTATGTGTGCCCCATCATATTGAGGGTGTGGCATTGATTTCTATATCGAGTGCTAAGAGTCTCTCATTTTCTAGCACTTCATCCTCGTACTGCACCAAGAATAATTCTAGATCATTTATTCCATGGAAGTTGGGTGGTTTCCTGATATCCGTACCTCCCCATATTACTATGCGGTCTATTCTTGTGCATCTTCCTATGGAAACTTCATATAGCCTTTATTGTTAGTTTTATGGTCATGTATATGAGTCTGTCTCACATGAAGTAATTCTTTGCCAACTAAGTATCCTCATCGCATGTAGTTTTTCTATAAAACTGGATGATTTCCTCTGAGTCTAAGAAAGTAGTTTCTACCAACCTTTCCCCTCATGATTGGTGTAATGTCATGATGACCCTATATTCTCCTAAATCGAATGTCATTTTTAATGTCTTTAAGTTGGTTATGGCATGGTTATAAAACGTCCAATCCAAGCCAAGAAATGTTGGATATGGTGTGGTGTCATCCACTATTTCAATCACTTCGAAGTCTACTTTAGTGCACACTCCATCCGGATCTATTGTCACTCCTTTAATTCTACCAATTGGCAGAACTTTATGTTGGTTTGCTAGTTTGACCTAAACAGGTGAATATATTAATGTGGGTTCTCCCATACATTGCCATGTTGTTTTGGGTAACACATTAACTTCAGATCGTAGATCTAGTATGATATACCACATGTTTAAATCTTTGATGTTGGCATTCATCCTGAACTCCCTACTTTTTCTTCTCCTTGTATGTAGGTGATTGACTGTTTTTTGTTCTATTTTTCCTTTTCTCTCTATGTTACATCTTTCTAATATATTTTTCAATATTTTGACAAAGGATGGGTCATTCAATACTTTTACACATGATTGAAAAAAGTCTTTGATTGTACTTACTTGTCCCAGGGGATTCATTTCCTTGGTATGATCCAACAACGGAGGCATCTTATACTCTGGCACTTCCTTGCTTTGTTGCACAATTGAAGTCGACATGGTGTCTTGCTTCAAGAATTTTTGTCTGGTTTTCTGAAATATTTCCTTTTTGTTCTCTAGTTTCAAGTGTCTCCTTGGTTCAACATTCTTCTTCACCCAATGTTGTTGTACTGACTCTTGTCGGGCTATGTTGTTCCCCATTTTACCTCCTCCGCGCATAACTATGTTGATGTTTCATCCTAAATCCCTCTCTTCCACTGAAATCCATTGAACAATTTGGTTGTTCTTGTTCCTCTTTTCATGTATCTTCCCTAGTAACGTGGGAAACTCTTCTTTGTCATGATTCGATGCGTGACAATACATTCAAGTCGTTGGTGAAAGTGGAAATTCTCTTGCATAATGTCCCTATTGTTGACAATTGTGTCATCGTTTATGCCTGCACCCTGTATGCATATGATGTCATCTCTTGCATCAAATTCATAGTTCTACAATCTTTTTAATCATGTCCCACTGACTTGAACAAGTTTCAATATGAAATGTTTGGGACTGTCTTCTACTTCTGCATCATTGGGTAGTGATATCGATTGTGGCTTAGTTTCTTACATATTTTTCACCAGAGTCCTCCTGTTAGCACCTGGTTTGGCATCCTGACTTCTATGTACTGCGTGAATGTTGGGCATTCATTCTTGTGGTGTCATTTCGTCCTGCATGTAGTACACCAAACAACTTCTTGTTTATCTTTACTTTTGTTCTGGTTTAGCTAGAACATTAAGTTTTTGAAATCTTCCTTCAACTCCTTGATGGATAGAACCATCTGTTGATATTGATTTTATTCCATATGAAGGGACGCCTATAGAGCCTCTGCGTGTGTCTGAAACTTTTTTTATCACAATGGGTACTTCAAGTGTGGTAGCAGTGAATTGTTGAACAGGTTCCTGTGCTGCATATTGGTCATGAGATATTTCAACTTTCCTTTCATTCACTTGAATCTATGGTCAATCTACCATACGGATTCTCCTTATTTATGTCTAATTTCTATCATCTCATTCATGTTCTGATCCGCTAAACTTGGCTTCTGAAAATCATTTATCAACAATTTCTTGATGTCCGCAATTATTCTGGTTGTTCCTGGTGGATTGTTTGTAGCTAAACTCATATACCAATCAAGTGTGGGATCCCTTAGTGTAATCACTAGTTATGCAAGTTTGGTATCTTCGTTTGTGATCTTTTTCTCTTCCCAAATCTTTTCACAGATAAACAAATGTTTTTCGGGGTCCTCCGACACTTATCCTTTGAATTCTGGTAACTTGATGGTGAGATTGTGTCCTGCCATCCTGAATGTTAAACTACTACCTCTGCATGGTGTAGATACTTGACTAGTGCTTCTTGAAATGCCTCCTCCAGTTCTTGTACCTTATGTGGATGTACTTCATGCTTTCTTTCTTCTCCCAAATTTCATTTGCCTAAATGATGGTGTTCTCTTTGGTGTATTAGTTGCACATGGGTTTATGGGTTCCACACTAAAACTAACATGGATAGGATTGATTCCTTCTCTCCCTTCTCTTGGACGTCTCGTTTTCCTCTCATATTTTTCGCACATGATTTCCTCAATCTTCTCTGGTGCCCGAAGATCCTCTACCTCTTCTTCATCACTTTTCAAGCCTTCCCTCATGGCTACAACCATCTTCTTGGTGTTCACCTTGTATTGGTAGGGTACTCCATTGTGTGTCTTTCTAGTTGATGCCATGATCTGCTTGATCTGGTAATCATCCATAATGATTAGGTCTAATGGTTCCTCCTTCTTCCCTGTGTCCACTCCTCCATACATTTCTCCTCTTTCGGTCAATTCTTAATCCCTTCCCCCATGTACGCGGGGAAGTTTAGTTGTTTGACTCCATTCTCATTACAGCTTTTTAATACAACATTATCTTAATAGAAGTATACAACGATCGAATATACCTTCCTTTAGGACTACGCATAAAATCTTACTCCGCTACGTTGTATGACTTCATTGTATCTACTGCAAATTTTGTTATAAATCTCGCTACAATACTCTCGAGCCAAAAATCTACTGAGCGAGTGAATTTGTTGTTAGTGTGTTTTAACTGCTGAATCTAAATTGTGGTCCACTCTAACTTTCAGATCCATTTTGTTGTGTGGTTATCCTTCAACCTCAATATCCAGTCCTATAATAAATGTGGAAAATCACAGAAAAATACTTCATGCAAATCGGTAAACACATATTTCTCGAGATATTTGCGTGTTGTTACTCGAGGGTTTTCGTTATCTTTTTTCACAAATTCCAGCTCTTTCATCTTCAACTAGCTTTTGATCTCAAATTTTGTGGGATTACATGGTCTCAAAATCCCCTTATAGTGGTGAATTCTTCTCATCATTCAATTCAGTATTCCCTTGGCCCGCCTTCCGCAGATCTTATGTATCTTTTAACATATTTTCAAGAGATCCCATCTACTTAATCCTATATTGTTCGAACCTCTAGAAAGAGAACCATTTGTTGGTTATTATTTTATCTACATTTATATCTTTAACTTGATTGACCTAGGGTTCATGTCTATTAGGGTTCCAACAAAGCCTCTAAAACTATCAACCCTCCTGGTAGACCAAAAGGAAGCTCAACGCACAAAGCGCATGGCGTAGTCTCACCCAATATAGTCTTAATGGGTGACTGCAATACTGAAGTGTTTTCAGTTGATGATTGAGTGGATATTTGAGAAGTATGTGCTAAGAGATCTATTTAACTTATTATAGAAATAAACTATCATTCATGATTATGCATGAAATATAATCCAATCATACATTCAACATATTAATATCTACTTAAAAACAATAAGAAAAGACATGCATTGAATTACACAACACATGTTTTACCATTTTTAACCCCCCCTTGGGCTACATCTACAAATATATGTCTATTAAGCTCTTCTATTATAGCAGTTCCAAAACTACAACACCATACGCTTTTCAATTGTTTTCATTTGGGTCAAGATCTATTACGAGGTGTACTAGATCGCACTAGGATCCTTATCTCGTAAGCTAACCCTCAATATCTACCCTCCTTCTCCTTCCCCATCTCAACAACTTACAAAATTAGGTCATATATCAAAATATTACAACTCGATAAACTATATATGTCTCTATCTTTCTCTCCTAGCCCTCTGGTCCTCTCTATGAAGCCTAGGTATCTATAATTATACATTTCTGGCTAATCAACCATTACAATGTATTACAAAAAACCTAACCTTAGCATTTTTAAGTTTTCCATGCATGCGCACATGATCCTCTTCCTTCCAACTGTCGCTTTTCTCGCGCATGCCTTCCTTCCCAAAAATAATGTTTCTTTTTTCTTTGGCCTGCTTCCAACACAACACAAGAAACCTAACACCTATTCATCAACATCATCCAATGCACAAGATAACAAATTCCACACCATCATACATGACATAAAATCTATTGTGCAATAATTCCAATAATATTTGACCATCATATAATGTGTGGAATCCATAAATGAAATCAATCTAATAACAATCATGCTAATTCAACGATGCAAGGTAAATACATTCATTAAATTTTATCACTCTGACCTTCATTAAAATCCATGAGCGAAATAAGTAAATAACCAACAACCATTCATTGCATTGACTAGGAATTGCGTGCAAGAATAAAATCTAAACATTATACCATACCTCTTTTGAATACCTTATATTTTCAAACCCGCAAGAAATACACTAAGTTTAAAACCATCATTCATGAACAAACTAAATAAACTAAATAACTAAATGTCTAAGACCATCATTCAATACATTAAATTAATGCGTGCGAAAAATAGACTAAATCTAAGAGGACATGCATCCGCGTCATCTTTTTCCCAAGAGTACCCAAACCTTTTTATTCTAAGGCGCAAAAGAAATCTAATCTCGTAATTGATCTTAATTTTCAATGATTACAAGGTGCTAAGGAGATCTAAAAATATTTAACTGCCATTATGACATACAATCTACTTTCATAAGAGACTCAAGTCCTTTGCTTAACCACTCCTCTATAAACATTTACTAAAAAAACATTAATAACGACCCTTCATCATAAAAAGCTAATAGAAACAAACATTTAATAATGGATATTATTATAAACATTTAATAATAACCGAACATTAATAACACTTATACAACATTAATAGTAATCGTTCATCAAAACAATTAATTAAATATACATTAGTGATGAACATTATTATTAACATTAATAATAACATTAATAAACAGTTTTGCAACCATTAAAATAACCATTCATTTAAACATTTAATAAAAGAAAAAATTTAAAGCTAACCATTTATTACAAGCTTACCTCAATGATGAACTTTTTTTAAGCTTTCATATAAGCACTAATAAAGCAAGGAAATACATATAAAAAATGCAGAGGCAACATGCCCTTATGTTTGGCATTTTTTCTCACACAAAAAATCTTTTCACATGAAAAAGAAAAAAGAAAAAACACAACAAAAATGCAGATGCAACATGCCCCTATGTTGGGCATTTTTCTTGTTCACATTTAGAGTTTAATCACATCCAAATAAAAAATGAAGGAAACAACAAAAATGCAGAGGAAACATGCCTTTATGCTGGGTGTTGTTATTGCTCACATGCAGATTTTATTGACATTAGTAAAAAAAGGAAGGACACAACAAAAATGTTGAGCATACATGCCCCTATGCTAGGCATTTTTTTGCACATGTGCAATTTTTTGTTTCACATCAAGAAAACAAGGAAATACACAAAAAAAAAAGTAGAGGCAACATGCCCCTATGCTGGTCATTTTCCTTTCTCACACATAGAGTTTAATCACATCAAAATAAACAAGGAATATAGAGAAAAAACACAGAAGAGACATGCCCCTATGCTGGGTGTTTTTATTGCCCACCCACAAAGTTTAATCACAACACAATAAACAAGGAAGACACAACAAAACCATAGATGATACATGCCCCTATGATGGGCATTTTTCTTTCTCACACACAAATTTTAATCACATCAAAAAAAAGAAGGAAGACATTGCAAAAACGGAGAGGAGACATGTCCCTATGTTGGGCATTTTTCTTGCTTACCTGCAATGTTAAATCACAAAAATTAAACAAGGAATACACAACAAAAACAAAGAGGAGACATGCCCCCATGATGGGCATTTTTCTTGGTCACACACAAATTTTAATCACATGAGAATAAACAAGGAGGGCATAGAAAAAAATCATAGGAGACCTACCCCTATGTCGGATGTTTTCCCTACTCACATGCAAAGTTTAATCACATTAAATAAACAAGTAAGACACAAAAAAAATGTAAAGGAGACATGCCCCTATGCTGGGTGTTTTTCTTGTTCACACACATAGTTTATTCACATTAATAAAACAAGTAAAGAAAAAACAAAAACTAAAAGGGGGACTATGCCAAACAATATCAGACAACCAATACAAATAAATCCACAATAAATCTATGTACAATTCTAACTAATTTACAAGTGCAACCTAAACTAATGTGTACCATAACCCGGTTGGCGGCTTGTTGATGTTCTGTGACTGCTTGCGACCCTCCTCGCTCCCAGTTTCTAATCGTTGAGAACTGAGTGATACCTCCCAGCCAACGCTAGGGGTACTCTTCTTCCCCCTAAGCCCCGTGAGCCATAAAGGAGAACTCTCACAAAATGGATAAAGCTAGTTCCTAGATCACCTCACAACGTCAAGCTACCACTCTTTATCTGTGGTGGGTATCTCGGGTCCCACAAGAAAAATCAGTCAAGAGAAAAATCCGTCAACATAACCTTACGCATACCAATGGTGATCCATTCTCCCCCTCCGCTATTTCTTTTAGAGATTTCTCTTAGTGTCCCTTGCAAAAATGCACATTAATTTATTTTTATTAAATTTTTACTAGGAAATATTCTCCTCCATACACTTGTCACCCAATCCCTTCGCTTCACCAGAAATTCACTTTATTAATTAAATTAAATTTCCAATTTCCCTCACCCACCTAAAAGCGTTCCTAAAAATGCTCCTTGATGTCCCTTTTTCCGTCACATTCCCTTAATGAATTATGTCTTTCTTAAATCTTAGTTGAGTTCTAATTTGAAAATTTCTCTAGATTATATTCCCTTCTATGCTCCACATTCCTTTTTCATTTAATTTTCTCCTTTTTTTCTAAGTTCTAAATTAACATGTTTTTGCACATAACCCATAATTAAATTTTTGATAAATTCTTTCTCCTTTACATTTTGAATTTGATTTTTTCTTCATCTCCCTTTTATTAATTGATTAATAATTTTTTTTTAGTCATTATACACCATTTTGACCTATGCTTTAATTTCAAGCAAGCTTAGAAAAATTGGCTTTAAGGGAAATTTTCTAATTTTTAAACTTTACTCATACAACATTTATTTTAAGGTTGACCAATTCAAAATAATACATTTTTTGCTAAGTACCTAGGTTCATTGACTCACCAGTGTTAAAAAAAAATGGTGATCTGCCCTTCAGAACACACTACATTATCTAAGGGTGCCACTCTCCTTTATTCATGCTTCATTTATGTGACATTCCCTTCAAGATGCACTACATGCTCCAAGAGTGCCACTCTCCTTTTGACTGATTTTGGTAGACGTCCAATCCTTGGAGTCAATACTCCATGTAACACCCCTTCTAGCTAAGGACATCTACTCAGTCAACCGGTGAATTTTTTTTTTTCTTAAAGTGTGTGCGCGTGTGCAGAAGAAACAGCCCCCTCGACTCTACGTCAACCTCGAACCAACAGGACGTAAGTAAGACGAACACAATCAAGACGACCCAACATATCATAGCGACAACAAGAAGCAAACGCCCCCAAACAGGAGGCGGACAACTAATGGCTATAGGCAGAGACAGACACCAGGGGTTAGGCACAGTACTGTCACAGAATGAAAGAATCCGTCAATAGAGTCGCAGTAGTGGAACTGTGCCTTTAAACAACCCGATACTACTGATACAGCTCAGAATGTGTCGCAAGAGTGGAACTGTGCCTTTAAACAGCCCGAGACTCTTGATACGGCACCAGATTCCTTCCATCGGATTACACACAGACATACATACTAAGCTGCAAGAGGAGTCTATACTCCTCCCGACACGACAGACTACACAATACAAACCACCAAGTACTTACAGGACCAGGGACAATAATAAGCACGACGCATTGCATTATTCTAATAATGGCCATAGAGAGCAACAACATCCACACCCTAAAGGTAAACCCCCGATGTTACATTCTCCTCATTAACTTGCCCTTCCTACCCGTTTATTTCCAGACATTCTAATAACCTAACCATCATAGTAATGCAAATTAGACATGTCATCAACACTTCAATTTAAACGAAGATTATCCTTGCAATTTAAACTCCATCATGAACGTTCAAGTAAGCAATTATTGACATTGCAAAATGGCCTTATTATTAACATGCTAATTAAATCAATTATTAATCTTGAAACTTAACTAGTGTTGCCATGGACACTAAGCAAATATTACTATTGCAGTGACACATTTATCTTTAGCACGGTCAATTAACAACATTATCCCTGCAATGTAACCAAGTACCAACGTTGCACATTAACCAATATTAATTTGCGAAACAGTCTTATCATTGCCCTGGCAGATTGAACAACCTTATTATTGCAAATTAAACTATTAGTGCCAAGGCAATAAAACAATTACTAAATTTGCGAATTAAACCATTACTAATATTGCCATTGAACCCTAGTAACATTGAATAAATCCACTATTATCATTATATTGCGATTCCGCCCGCATTAACAATTCAATAGATAATGTTAATAATTTAATTAGGAAATTACCTAATACATGCCTTTTAACTAGAATTAACATTTCAACAACTAATATTAATATTTCGATTACACAAAAGTAACCATCACCCTTAACATGGCAAATTAAAACAATAATGTTAGTGCAATTTAAACATTGTCACCATTGCTAATAAGCAACCTTTACGATTGCAGTTTAAGCTTCACTAGTTGTTCATTTAACCATTGTTACTCATGGCCATAACAAGTACAATCATTGGGAAATAACAATTATTAATAACCCAAGTCAAAGCATTATTAATATTGCAAATTAAATCATTTATCATTATTGAAATTTAAACAAGCACTATCAATTGCATTCTATTTAAACTATATTAACATGTAAGCAGATATCCAGTATTAAAATAATGCCTTCGCTGATCCACTAACTAATTCCCTATAAAGCGATAATTACATTCTAATTAAACTATATCAACATGTAGGCATATAACAATCATTAAAAATAATTCCTAAAGATAACATTGCTACTAACTGGTATAATCATGGAATTTTAACAAATATTAATTTAAATACATGGATAGTGATCCAACGAATATTCATATTGCACTTAAGGCCATGTCATTATTAGTAATTGAACAAGCATGTCAATTGCATTCTGTTTAATCTATATTATCATGTAATCATACGTCAAGTATTATAAACAATGCCCTGGGCATATCCATTTTACATTTCCGCATTAATAAAATGAGAAAACCTAACACTGCCCTAAAATGGCTTCTTACTTAGATAGCATTTAAGAAAACAATGGGATGCCTAACAGTTGAACAGGAGCTAATTAATTTCCTGTTAATGCGTTTAAATGCTACCCCATCAATGCCAAAACTAGCAACACGTCTCACGCCTAAAGTAAATAGCATTTAATAAAAAAAATAAAAATAAAAAGGCGATGGATTTGCATAACCAAAGGTGGAAACCTATTCATTAACCGTTGACTACCGTTATAACTTAATCCCTACGTTTTCAGTCCACAATCCATCAATTCTAGCTACAGGAACCAGTCACGAGATCTGCCAGGCTTTTATCCTTGCAATCTGCCATATTGGTAATCCCAAGACCATCGTGTAAACTATCCACAACGCAGTAATACAGAAATAAGGAATCGACCGCGTGGATTACTGTGACACACAACGTAACACTGTGAAGCGTTGAAGGCGGCATTGCTTGGCAAGTTCACCGACCCAGGGACTAAATGAAATGGGCGAGATTTCCGATCAGGCAGCATTTAGTGTTCATAAACAACAGATAATGGAATGTGAACCTATATTATGCGCAACACCAATTACCTAGAGGGGTGCGCACGACATGGGGTAGTAGAAAAAGGTAAAAGTAAAACCCATTGCGTTCAAAAATCGGTAACCAGTAAACCATAACTACGAGCTGAGAGAAGGTTTACCAGGGTTTTTTTTTTATAGTAAGGATTCTGTGTCAAGTGATCTCAATGCACGGTTTATAACTTAATGTCTCTAGTCTCCCTAGAGACCCCCTCTCTTAGTGCGTGCCCACCATTTTCCATGATCTCTTCTTGCAATCGCCAGTATCTCTTCTGGCAATCGGAGAATGAGTGTTGGCAATCAAATGACGCCCCAGTCTTTGTTAGAGACGCCCAAAATCAAGAAGACGCGGGCGAAGGTGTAACATGCCCATAAACAATACAGTTCCCAACCTAAAACGAGTTTAGAAATACCACAAACTGTACCCTATACCCAAAACGAAAAAGAAAACTCATAAAGCTTGGATCCACGCTTGAGCAATAAAAAGAAGAACCCTATACAATTATAAAATTCCCAATACACCATACACATGCCCAGCCAGAAGGAATGAACCCTATACAATTATAAAACGCCCAATGCACCATACACACGCCCAGCTAGAAAAGAATGAACCCTATACAATTATAAAACACCCGACACCCTGTATACACGCCCAGAATGAAAAAAAAAATGATCCCTACACAATATAAAATTTCCCAGCACACGGTATACACGCCCAACAACAACGAATAAACCCTATACAATTGTAAAATGCCCAATACCCTATATGCATGCCCATAAATGAAAGAATAATCCTTACACCATTATAGAACGCCCAACACACAGTATACACACCCAGTAATGAAACGAATGCACCCGAATGCCCCTAATGCCCATTGTAAAACTAGAATCCCATGGAGAGAAACAATGCCCCACAAGAAAACGAAGAACACTGGAAATCGCCCGCTTTATAAAATGAAACCCCCATAGAGAAGAATGTGCCCAAGGTAAAGAAACGAAAATCCACTGGGAGAAAGAGAAACACCCCAGAAACATCAAACACCAGCCATAATATAAAAATTTCATTTCTCAGCTATTATAACAGTAGTAAATACTTTATTTACGAGGTGGGTAGCAGCAGTAAGGGTTTCATGGTCACGCTAATATCCATTAAGCTACAGTCCACATACACATTTCACCTATATCGATTAACTACAAGCTGCATAAGGCCATTAACTATAGTTTAGAAATATACATAGCAAGATAGAAAACCAAATATTTACATACCTGTGTCCTTAACGCCTTCAGCAATGTTTCTGGTGCTCCTGTCGCTCCTGCTCCAAGCTTCTCCTGCTCCTGCTTGCCGACCTCAATGAGCTCACCGATACCTCCCAGCCAAATGCTAGGGGTACTCTTCTTCCCCCTCAGCCCCCCGAGCTGCAAAGGGGCCACACACAACCAAAGAGTCACTAGCTCCTCAGCTCGCCTCCAAGGCTGAGCTACCACTCCAAAAATGCTGAGGCTTCCCAACTCCCACTAGAAAATCAGTCAGTCTCTCTTTCTCAGCATAGCAATCCCATCTCAGCCAAAAAGCCCCTTCTTTTCCCCTCTCCCCTCCCTTTATCCCCTCAAACCCTAATTCTCTTTTTACTTAGGTTTTCCCCCTCTTTTTCTCTTTTGACTTTCTTATTTTTTTCTTTTTAGTTTAATTCGTTTATATAATTCAATTTTTATTTTTCCCCTTTTTTCAAAAATTCAAGGGTATGTGCGCTCATCTTTTTTTTTTTTTTTATTTCCCCCTTTTCTTTTCTTTTTTATATTATTAATTTCCCCCCTTTTTTCATTTTATTCGTTTATATATATAATTTTTATTTCCCTTTTCCACATGCTTAACTTATTGGTTTATAATTTGTATATAATAAAATATACATATATATATATATTCATTTTTCTATTAATAAACATGCATTTATCATTTAATTTACCATTAATGTATCTGTATTTTCAGGATTAAAGAGAGATTTAGGCGATGGAAAACCAGTATAGGGGAAAAGTAAGTGTTTTACAAAAATGAATAAAGAGGATTTACGTGGAGGGATGGCGATGTGGTAAAGTGAACTAGACAAGTATAAGGGAGATGGACACTAGAAGATCCAGGCGATGGAGGATAGTTTTAATAAGTAGACAAGGATAAAGAGAGGGTGATGGTCTGAGTTTTTGTTTTCCTTTTTTTGTTTTTTTTTTTGAATTTTCAATAGTTAAGGCCACACTGAAATTTCCCCCCAGTTTCTAGAAGGTCTTAGGCTTAGGGTTTAGATTCTGAGCTAGGCGACGATTGGTTTAGGGTAATGCTTAAGGTTTGATTCAAGTGCTGAAGACTTAGGGATAATTAGGCTGACTCCATCAACCACCTTTATCGCGACGTGCCCTTCAGGTCGCACCATGTGCGCCAAGGGTGCCACTCACCTCTGGAATTTTGTTGTGCGACGTGCCCTTTAGGATGCACCACGTGCTCCAAGGGTGCCACTCGCTGACTGAACTGATTGGTAGACCTCTATAACCCCTGGAGTCAATACTCCGCCAGGTGAAATAGTAGGAGACTAAGGGCTCTAAGGAATAAGGCCCCCGCCTTATTGTGCGCCCCTTAGAATCATCGTGAGTGACTGTCGCAGTCGGCCCTCACGACATCGTGGGTCCTCTCGAACTAGTTAATCGTTAACCTACAGTTCGAGCCATGGTGGGAGTGCTAGCAGGCGGTGGTAGGGCTATTGTTCACCCCTCTCCCTCAACCTCTCTGCAATCGTGTGTGGCCCCTTTAATCCATATGTGAGTCAAGTCGGAAAGCTATCGTTAACCTGCATCATCAATAATCATGTCAGAAATGTCGACATCAAAACATCAAATCAAATGAAACATCATAATAAACATATCAACCCAAAAGCACACTCCCTGACTCAGTCCGGAGTCCAAGGGGGTCCTGCCGATGCCTCTGCATCCTCAAGGTCAAAACCCTG
>ML780718.1:893194-913398 GCA_009831015.1 Picea engelmannii
CTTCTCACATTTATTACATCCAACTACCATAGTGGGACTTTATTAATATAGTGGACCTAGTCCACCTTACATTGAATGACCACATCCTCATATATTAAATGACTTGCACTAATAATACATAACCATATTCTCATTTGTTACCTCCCTAGGTACCCCATATTACCTCCCCAGGTATACTACATTTGTATCAGTCTACTAGTGATCACCAAACATCAAATCCTTGTGCTTGTATATAAGTTTTCATTATTCTTCTCCCAAAACCATAGATCTCACCATCAAACTATAACACCAAAATCCTAGCACAATCCATGATCTCCTTCTAGTGGTTAGACTACTTCTTAAAGGGCCTGCTCTGATACCAACTGTTGGATTCCTGAGACGGGGGGTGAATCAGAAATAAGTAATTTTAGTACTTTTAACCATAGTATATTCTTCAACAATATTGAGTATTTTATCATTAGCACTCAATATATCATCACTAGTATAATCATAAACAACATCACATCACAATAGATACTCAGTACACCCGAATATATGTGGAAACCAAAATGGGAGAAAACCACAAAATGATTTTATTACATATCAAAAAAATGCATTCATTGGAATCACCAAGTTCTTGATTCTCCATATACAACTGGAAGTAGGATCCGACCCCCTATTATTAGGGTCCAACCTTAAGTAATCTAAAAATCCCTTAATTCTCTTGCTCTAACCAGAAGGAGGAAACAACCCCCTAATTTCTTTGGCTAGAACCACCTATCCTTTCCCTATCCTGGCACCCTCAAAATATAAGTCTAGACTAATTGTCACTATCACAAACTCTGCCAATGTCACTACCAATATCATTCTATCTCTACCACCATATCTACCACTATAAATGTCTATGTCATCATCTCATCAACCTGTATCTTCTCATGAACGAAATAAACTTATACCATACCATTCATCAAATGTACACATACATACTATCTCATGCATCAAACATGAAACAAAGATACATCAATAAGCAATAGTGAATCATGAACTAGAGCATCAACCATGTGTAACCTTTACCGTATACCATACAATCAACCATATGCATATCTATACCATATAATCAATGATTTGGCTTAAAGAACCAATGCATGTCCCTCATGCATATGCCACCATACAACATGAATATGCCTACACCATGTACAATCAACTAAAATATATGAACTATAAGAACCATTCCATGTGTTGAACTAGATATGAGAGTGCTCCTCACTCATCCAAGAAACCAAGGTATACCATATCGAAATACCAAATCAATAGTGCCAAGTATGCCTCAAGCATACACCATAACATTACAAGAAGTAACTGTCAAACCAAGCATACAACCATACCAATACCTTTATACATGACCTGAAACTTTGAGATGATAATATGTAAACTTCCTTCAGACTTCAGGGACCTAGTACCAACATTTATTCAACCATTCATGAGCCCTTTTTATAGATAAGAGACTTTATCTTCTACTTCGTGCATATATACGTGTTTTTCTCCACTATATCCCACATACATACTCTCCCTTTTTGAACTGCAACCCACGTATACTTCATAAAATAGGGTTTTGTTGCAAGTATAGAACTTTCTCCTTTGACCTTCCTTTTCTACCATAGAAAATGACACTACAACCATAATGAAAACATCACTATATCACAAGAAATATAGGAAATGAATAAGTGTGTGAGTGTACTTGTGAATGACTCCTTGAGGTGTATTTATACTTGTGCTAGGTAAATCATCTCCTTATTTTAGGGATTCTAGAGTTTTATTGTTACAAAAGCGTTAACCTTTCATTCAAGACTTGTAACCAACTAGGGGATTTTTTACCATTTATTTGGGGCTTACAACTTCATAAAGTCATGTCTCCCTAATTGCGAGGAACTACATGGAGTTCCACATATCACTGAAAATGGCACAATGGGAACTATGAATCTATGTGTGTGTTTATCGCATTTAATTTATCTATCATGTCCATATTCCCTATTCAACTTAAGGTACCAAAACCACACCGTCGGAGCTTCTTCAAGGGTTGACATCAATGAAAACTAAACTATCAAAAAAAAATGTACAAAATAAATTTAAAGGGTATGCGATGAAGGAATACGATTTAATTATGCATAAAAATGGAATTTATGTTCCTAGTTATAGAGAGCTTAGGAATTTGGTGTTAAAATAAATGCATAGTGCTCCATGTGCCAGACGTGTTGATTACCATAAAACAATTGCAGCAATAAGAAGCCAATACTTTTGGAAAGTTATGAAGAAGTATTTTCCTTACTACATTACTATATGTATGGAATGTCTAAGAGTGAAAGTTGAGCATAGATATCCAACATGCTTTCTACAGTTATTGCCAATTCCAGACAAGAAATAGTAATTTGTAACTATTGATGCTATTACAAAATTTCCTAAGAAAAAAAGGAAAGATCATTCAATAATGATAGTCATACATAAATTGAAAAAGGATGCTCATTTTCTAGTAGCGAAAATGACTAAAAAATGACTAATATTGCATAAATTTACATGAAAGAAATCGCTAGGTTGCATCGGATACCTAAGGCAATTTTCTTAGGAAAATATACAAATATTACTTCAAATTTATGACGGGGATTATTTAAATTATTTTGTAAAAATATGAATTTTATCACAAGATACCAGCCATAGTGAGATGGGTAGATAGAGAGAGTCAAGAAAATAATTAAGGACATGTTGAGAATGTATATGATAGATAAGTCATCTAAGTGGGAAGATTACTTGCATTTGGTTGTGTTTTCCTATAATAATGGGTATGAAGCTTGATTGAATATGAACCCATTTGAAGTTTAGAAAATGAAACACTCCAGTGAGTTGGGAGAACCCAATAGATAGAGTGGTACTTGGGCCATAATCGCTCAAGGACGTGGAAGACCAGATGGTTAAAGTTAAGCAGAATTTCAAGGTAGCACAAAATAGAAAAAAGATCTATGAAGATAAGAATGCGAGAGATAGAGAATTTAAAGTGGGAGAGAATTTGATTTTGAAGGTGAAGTCTAAGAAGAGATCATTAAAGTTGGGAAGTTGTATAAAGATAACATCTAGATTATGTGGTCTGTTTGAGATATTAGACAGAATAAGGTTAGTTGCATACATGTTTACATTGCTTTCTTCCATGAATATGAATAATGTATTTCATGTATCTTTTCTGAAAAAATATGTACATGATATTAACCATGTTATTGACTGGAACTTGATTCAACTGGAGCTAGAATGAGACTTTCAGGTCCAGTCGGCATGCATATTGGATAGTAAGGTCAAAGTTATCAAGAATCAAGACATAGAATTGGTAAATTTTGAGTGGATCTATTATGGTACTAAAGATTCTACTTGAGAGTTTGAATATGCCATGTTGGCTGAGTACCCAAAAATTTTTGAAGATTTTTTTTTTTTTTTTTTTTTTTNTAAGGGGGAGAGGAATGTAATACCCTAGTTTTGAGTCCCCAAAATAATAATGTCTTTTTTACATATAATATTGATGTTGGTGAGCTAGTATGTTTAGGTGAGAATTCCTAGAAATGTAATGATTTGAAATTTTTTAATCAAATACATCACTAGTTGCAACATGGACAAGGGCAAAGATATGTGGCTATGATTGCATGAGAGAGGGGGATAAATGGGATATCTATTTTATTATATTGTATTTACCCATCTTGGTATTAGTTGGGAAAAATTGGTTGCATGAGCTTCTTGGGGAATGCTATGTGGTGCTTAATTGAATGTAATTATATAAACCCTTTTTTTTGGTTGTTTGAGGGAAAATCACTCATTTTCAGTGTTCATCATTTCATTGTTAATCACTAAATTTTCACTCCTCATTAATTATTACTCTTGGTTTTGGCATGGGAAATGAATTATTGGGAGAGAGGATCCATTTCATTTTGGATGTAAGAAATTATTACTATTTCACGAGGGAATGGATACTTGTGTGCATGGTAATAATGGCAGTAGAGAGAGAAATTTCCACAATTGATATTCCTTGGAGTTTCTAACATTTATATTTCCTCACTTGGATCCCTCGAAAAGAAGTGGAAGAGCCCAATGGATTGCATTGTAGAGAAAGCTGTTGATTTCTTTGGGTTGTGAAGGCTAAAAGGGGAAGAGACCTGGTAAAGTAGGATTTGTTGTGTTGTTGGGAAAACAAAGAGAGATTGATAGATGGTTGTGTGTTATATTCAAACTACAACTCATCTTTGGGGATGTTAGCACTTTGTAAATTTCCTAGAGGTTGAAACAAAAGAAATCTAAAAGAGTAACTTTATCCAACCACTTTTAAAGCTGTGATCTAGCCCTTCCAGCTTCAAAGAGGGATCTCTCTATATGATTTAGCTATGTTTTCAATTTAGATATTAGGCTAGGTAAAGAAATAGTTGGGTTTTGTTGTCAAAGTGTTTTTGAATTGCTTGAGACATTCTATACCTCCATTGGGCTATGGGGTCTGTACTTAATTAAATATGAAATACAACCAGAAACGATAAAAGAAGACTTTCATAGGGCGAGATAATATACTCACTGGATATTTTAGTAGCTTAAATGATGGACAGAAGAAAAGATGAGAAAGATAAATTCAACTAAGAAGCAGTTAAGAATTTCTTAATTGAAAACATCAGAAGATAAACATTAAAATATTTAAAGTCGGAAACAGGGTATCCAAGATAAATCCTGCAACATACGTTACTCTTAAAGATTAGTTTCAGAAAACAATATGATCACAAAGAAAGAATAACATTCAACTTAGGGAATAAATATCACCAGTGAATACACGCAAGAATCCTGTAAAAGTACCTCCTTTTTATTAATGGCAGATCTCTTCAAAAAATGTTACAGTCTGATAGCGTCAGGGTGTGACTATCAACAACCCCCAATAATTCAAAAGGTGAATTATTTATAACTCAAATTACAAACGTTCCTGTCATAACTGATCGGGACATGCTAATTCTATTTTTAGCCTAACTAATTTAACTAATCAAACTGCTTGATGACTTGGTGCAACTGCGCGTGGATTTTTGGTTAGACCGTTGATGAAGCCTTCGCATGACCTCATATGACTGGATAGGTGACTGGACCTGGACAGTTCATCTGCTAATCGAGTAGATCACAGAGTTCCCCCCATCTAAGATGACTAGGAACAGTGACTTTGAGCAGTCTCCGATACACTTCGTCCATTTCCGTATACTTAGAGAATGTAGGCTTAGTGAGGAATATGTATCGAATCTCGTGGTGGATGATGATGTCCAATTGAAGGGCATCTAAGAATGCTTTGCCAGTGATGCTCCCTTGTATTCTAGCAAACTTTGAATTGTCCATAGATACTTCAGACAATCTCTTTTTGTAATCTGGGAGTGTCATTAGTTTATCATTAATGACCATCAGACCGGGGAGACCTTTCTTCTGGAGATCCTCGATCTTGCTGAAGAACCTTTGTACCCCCTGGTCCATGATCTAAACCTTTTCTTCTAGTTGAAGCATTAGTCCTCTTTTGGTCAAAACTCTTTTGACCTCAAGGATAGTCTTTGTTCTGTCTTCTATCTTCAACTCTTCTTGTTCTTCTCTGGTCTTAGAGTTGAGGAATTTGATGATATCATTTGCCTGAGTTGGTCTATCTCCCAATTCTACTCTGATCTTCTCAATGGCCTGTTTTCTCCTCTTGACCAACTCATTCTGTTCAAACATAATTTGGATCATGGGCCATATCTCATTTATGGACTTTTTGATGTCTGTCCATACATTCTCTTTGACCTCATCCAAGGTCTTCCCTGCCACTTTTTTCTTTTGGAGATGTTGTAGTTCCTTCTTGAGCTCCTCATTTACCTACTTTTGTTTGGAGAGATTGGTCTGGAAAGAAGTTTTGAGTTCCTGGAGGTTCTCAACTTCCTTCTTAAGCCTGTTGATTTCTGTCTCTTGCAGGTTCATCCTTTCCATGGATTTGGCGAGGTCGGTTGTCCCCTCTTGTGGTGTCACTGGTGTTGCGAATGGGATTGTTGTTACTACTGCTGTGCTTTCTCCTGAAATTGAAATAAAACTCAATGGAATGACTTCCATTGGCTTCATTTGCTCCTTTTCTTTTAATAATCTCTCCATCTCATCTTTCATTTCTTTGAGCTGTGCATTCTGCTCCATGAGCATCTTGAGCATTTCATCCTTCTCGCCTTCTTTCTCTGCTATATCCTTCGCCTATGAGTCCTGTGTGGGAGGAAGTTTCAGTTGTTTTCTTAAAGCGATGATGTCTGTATTCTTCTTATTTATCATCTCCTCTGCAGCTTTGACATTGGATGGGTCATAGCCGATCTTGAGGACCAGATCCTCCAAAGTTTTTATTCAGTTGTCTTTTGTGGAGGATGATATCTTCTCCAACTTGAGTTGTGTCTGAGGATTATTCAATGATACCTGTAATTTTGCTGTAGAAGCTGAAGCATGCGCCAACGTATGGAACACCATCTCCCCTATCTATTTGTGCAGATCCATCTGATCTACTGGGTGCATGTCCTTCGTCTGGAATTCGAAGGTGGTCCTCTTGTAATCTGTAATCACCTTGGGGTCTAGTACCTCTGCCTGGAGGAAGGCCATGTGCATCCTGCCCTTTTCTGTGTCAAATGCAGACAACAGCCTATGTTGCTCAGTCGATGTTTGCTTCTGAATCTGAGCATAGGTACTTCTGGTAAGAGTCTGATTCCTTTTCTTAATCAACTCGTACTTCTCGAAGATGCTAAACTTGGGCCCAGTCTTTCTTGGCTGAGTGTCCAGTGGGGAGCCTGAGGATTTCTTTGGCACTGTTGGGGTGATGCCCTGATATAGGCTTGAGCCAAAAGGTGGGATGACAGACTTGACCACTGTGGTAGGCGGGACTTCTATTTCTCCAGTTGGACTGGGAACTGTGGTTGTCTTGGGACTCTTAGTGTGCAACTGGAACTCTTCAGACGATACCTTTGTGATAGGTGTAGATGACTCTTGTTAAGGCCTTTTTTCCTCAGGGGCCTGTGGCATGGAAGTTCGTGGCATAGTGGTCAGGAGAACCTGTTGTTCCACTTCAACCAAGGTGTCAGGCACCCACACAATTTGATTAGCGAATTTTTCAATCTCGGGCTTAGCTTCGTGAACGTACGGGATATTTTTGTTCTTCACCCGCATTTCTGAGATGATCCCGTATGGATCATAGTACCATGGGAATCTCATAAAGAACTTCATTTATTTCAACATCCTGTTAGCTTCTTCCTCGACACCTCAACCATTGCAAATGAAAGAGCCAATCTGCCCCTTGATTATGAGTTGCTTCTTTTTCTTCAAGGATACAAAATGGATGTCATCTGAATTCATGATTTGTCTTATATACTCTAAAGAAAAGATTCTTACCAGCAAATATTTGGGCAGCTTGTAGGGTGCCAACTCGCATCCGAATACTCGGATCTCGGTGTGGTTTTGATACAGGTACCAATCCCCAGTCTTTGTGTTGTCTGAGAGATGCAGAATTCTCTGGACTTCGTCATTTATTCTAGGCTCAGGCCTGCCACTCAACATGCTTACCACCGAGTGGTAGAACAGATTGATGAAAGCCTTGAAGTTATACTCTGTGGAGTTATGCTTCAGCAAAGAGGTCCATGCTGTGACTGGCTGAGGCCTTCCATCTGCGTCCATATTCTGCATGGAGAAACTAAATTTATCTTCTTGAAAGTAAACAAACATGTATGCCAATATAGATGAGTATCTGAACATGCCTTCCGTGCCAAAATTCACGAACTGTTTGTGAATATTGTCTACTAAGAAGGTGATGAAATCAAACTGAGTGGTGGTCTTTTCATCAGTGGAGAAAATAGATAGAAAACCCATAATGGGCTCATCTACCCATTGGTCAGAAAAGTACCCTAATAGAGCACAAAGGGAGGAAATGACCTGGTTTCCCTTGGTGGAGAACATGGATGACGAGTAAGGGGGATTTGTGGAAGGGAATTGAGTGGAGGTGGGAAGGAAAATCTCAAATATTTGAGCTCTCTGGGGAAAAGTCATCTTCTGATACAACTCTGTAAGGATTTCTAGGTTGAAAGGAGCCACAGAGTTTGCACGGGGAATTTGCATCATCTGGTCTATGTCTTCGAGAGTGATGAGGAACAGGGTGTCTCCGAATGAGGATATGATGACTCTCTATTTGGGGATATAGTGAGCTTGGAATTTAAGTGTGAACTCGGGAAAATGGTGTATCTGGGGAAAAGTTTAAAGGGGCAAATTGGACTCCCAGAGTCCAATTTCATCACTCTGGTCCAGGAAAACCTTCCTGAGGCATGACTGGAGGTATGAGAAATCAAAATTGCATTTGGTATCTACAATCAATTGGTCTTTATCGACCAGTGGGATCTTGTCCAGGTCGACAGGAGGCGGGAGAAAAGGATTCTCCTCTCCTTCTGCTTGTCTTGGCTTTGGTGCCATCTCTGCAACAGTACCTGCAAATAACATGAAGTTAGTGGGGTCGATTGACTGTGGATGAAGGCGACGGGATGCAATGGAGGAGAAGGCTATGAGTTTTTTTGGTGTGACGAATGAATCAGCGAAAAATGAGGGAAAACGGTACTTTTATTTAAAAAATGGTGTCGGTTGGGTGCGGGAGATAGGTAAGCTGGATAACGGATAGGTTATCCAGTAATAAATGGAAAATGGGCCACTTGGGGGTGAGATGGCAAGTGACGATGTCTAAAAAATACGAACGGGTGATGTGTCTTCTAGGGATTGGAGGTGAAAGTCGCAATAAGGGGTTGATCATGAGTGAAAAGGGGTAGGGGACTGACAACAATTATGGGATGTGACATAACTCAGGAGCAAGTGGAACAAGTGGAAGATGACGTCCATGAGTGACGAGGGCTGTCAGATAGCAGATGGGGATGGGACTTCAGGACCAATAGGTTGATGCCACGTATGACAAGGGGCCTGCCAGAGGGATATAACCATTCCAGACCCCCTGCCCTCAGTTAAAAGAAGAACATCAGGGGGGTCTGAAATCCATTGTGGGCCATTGTTCTGCGTGCCTGTTTCTGGGCCATAGATCCAAGTGTGCTCTTTAACACTCATTCTGGACCCCCCCCTCCAATAAAGGCAGAACAGATGGGGGGGTCCGGAATCCAATTTGGATCGTTTATTTAAGCACTCATCCTTGGGCCATCCAGATGTACGCCAATGTTATCAGTGATTCTAGACCCCCCCCGGGTTAAAAGTACAACGGTTGGGGGGGTCCGGAATGCTCTGTGGGCCATAGATTTGGGCACCGCAATCGGGACCGTCGAAAAGTGCATGGAGCATAAACTGGGAGAGGAGAACACATGCGCTGGGGGAAAACTTAGGATAAATGCATTTTATGGGTTTTTTCCCAAATTTTCAAAGAGACACCACCATGGAGCTTCGACCAAACTATCCTTTAGGCATTTGAGACATGGTGCAACATTTTATATCAAGCTGATTTTATTGGAGTGAAACAATGAAGAAACCAACCTACATGCTAACCTATCTTCCCATGACAGTTAACCCAGACTAAATTGTTGGGTTAAGAAATTACTCTACCCTAGGGCTATCTGACTAGGATTAGACAGTCTCGCCAGATTTATTCACTAATCCAACCTAGACTCTTTGGCTAAGATTAAACTGTTTACCCAAATCATTCACTACCCTATAAAGATCAAATTTAAAAAGAACTTCGCCATGCTTGAAAGGTAAGGCCAAGTTACTATTATTGCATGGGGCTTTTATTTCAATTCTTTTATGCCCTCTTTTTTTTTTTTCTTTTCTTTTCCTTTTTCAAATTATTTGCAGAATGAGAAATCATTTGTCAACAAAAACACTAGAGACAGATAATATCCCAGTCACCAGTTGATTCCCATAACTTATGGGGTGATAATAGCAGCTCCACTTGGGGATGGTACTTTCCCTGTGAAGTGCCAAGAATCCTGGTTCCTATCTTTCTGAAACTTTCTGCCTAGCAGTCTTCGTTGGTTTTATTCTCGAAAATGGGAAAAACAGTGATCAAAAGCTTAGGGCCTTCTCTTCGGGCTTCATCTAACTGATGAATGTTCTTCACTCAAAAAATGCAAGTAAAAATGAAAATTAAAATGGTATGTACAATGGAGAGTGAGCACTCAAATCTTCTACTGAGGTGGGACATAATGTTTCAGCATTCTGCCATTCACAGGTGCTCCTGGAAGGTCTGACCCGTCGACATTGTTTAGCAAGAAAACATTGTTTCCCCTGAAATCTTGGATCATGTATGGCCCTGTCCACAGATTGTCAAATTTCCCATGCTTTCCCTTGTCCTCATTCCTGGCATCCCATCTCAACACCAAATCTCTTAGCTCAAAAACATCCTCCTTGGTTCGTTTGTCAAAGATCTTCTTGATGTTTTCTTGGATGACCTGTGTTTTGTTGAAAACATCCTCCCTAGACTGTTGCAAATGGATCATCTAGTTGATCCTTCTCTGTGAGTCATTTGGCTCAGCTTGTACCTCTTGAAGCAACTTCATGACAGGGACTCCTAAAGAGGTGGGGAAAATTGCCTGTGTACCATAGACCAGCTGGTATGGTGACATACCAACTGACCTTTTGGTGGTCAACCTGTCAGCCCATAAAGAAAACACCAATTTATTGTGCCATGATTTATTATTTTCCTGCAATGTTTTCTTGATGATATTTACCAAGGTTTTTTTCTAGGATTCCACGAGCCCATTCCCCTGAGGGTAGTAGGTTGTGGAATGCCCCAAACCAATGTGATATTGGTTGCATAAATCTATGATTTTCTTCGACCGAAAGGCAGCTGCATTGTCAGTTATAATCTTTCTAGGACAACCAAAATGAGACAAAATATTATTTTCAAGGAATTTGATAATAACAGAGTCAGTGGCTTGCCTGCTTGGTATTGCCTTGATCCATTTGGTAAAATAATCGGTGGCATTAAGAATCCACCTTTGTTGGCCAGAAGAAGGTGGGTGTATTTCTCCAATGAAGTCGAGCCCCCATTGCTGGAAAGGGGCCTCAATTGAGATCGGTTTCAGAGGTAGAGGAAGGAGTTTCCTTTTGCCTTTAAACAATTGACACTGGTGACATGTTGTTACCTTCTGATGAACATCTGTGAACAGGGTGGGCCAATAGAATCCAACTCTGAGTATTTTGTTGGCTGTGACCTTCTAGTTCAAATGGCCACGACATTCTCCTGCATGAAACTCTTGTCACACCTTATTAGCTTCATCTTTCAGTAAACAATTTAACATAATGCTAGCAAGATCTTTAAAACCTGAGAAACCGTCCAGCAGAGAAATTCGACTGGACTCGACCACCCTTTGCAGGATGTGGTCCATTTTTGGTAAGGGGTAATTATCCTTCAGGGAGACTTTATTCAGATTTCGAAAATCTATGCAGAGTCTGATTTCCCCAGTTTTTTTACGTGTAGGGACCAGATTAGATACCCACTTGGAAAAACGCAATGGAACTATGATATTGGCATCATACATTTTCTTGATTTCCTTTTCTATCAGAGGGAGAAACTTGCGATTTATCCTCCTAAGTTTTTGCCTAAATGGTTTTTGGTCTTCTCTTATTGGAATCCTGTGTGGTATGATGCTGGTATCATAGGATTTCAAATCTTCATAACCCCAGGTGAAGACATCTGAATATTCTTTGAACAGCTCAATGCATTTGAGTTTTTTCTCTGGGGGTAATGATTTAGACAGTTTGACCATCCTAGGTTTCTCTTCAGTCCCTATATTAAAATGTTCTACCTCTTGTCCATGGGCTTCGATTTTTGGTTTTTTGGCTACGTCGTTAGAATAGAACAAGTCCTCTAAAGGAGCTAGGCCTCTAGGTAAAACATTGCTTTTCAACTATAAAACGTCAGCATCCAATTCGTCATCGCCTAATTCTCCTGAATCTACGGTATTTACACTATCAATTTCAAAATCAAAACTATTCACATTTTCATCTTCGTTCTCTAAATCTATATTTGTACATTCAAATCATTTTTGCATTGCAGAAAGTCTTCAATTTGATCGTCATTACCAAACACTTGCCAGTACTTGATATTGTCAGGAACGGTTGGTCTACATTTCACCTCAACAGTATATGGATGAGTCGGTTGGAAAGGAATCTTACAGGTGGCTGCTGAGGTGGCCAATTCATCCGCCAAAATATTCTATCCCCTCGGCATTACCTGCAAGTCAACTTCAGTAAAACACCTCAAGGCATAAAGAACAACATTCCTATAAGCTCTAAGACATGGGTGTTTCGTAGCATACTCACCTTTAATTTTCTTAATTATCAAATCAGAATCACCTCTTACCATAATCTGTTTAGAACCAACCTTTTTCAAAAGCTTTAGACTGAGCATCAAGGCTTCATACTCGACAATATTGTTAGTGCACTAGAGATTTAATTTGTAGGAATGATTTTCTGAGTACCTGTCTTTGTGATTATGTATCCATACTCCTACTCCAACTCCTTCTTTACTCACTGCTCCATCAAAGTCCATGATCCAAAAATCTGTGGGTAACTCTTCAGTTATCACGTTTTTCATCTTGGCTACCTCAATGATTTCTTGGCCTTCATCCTAGCTAGATGTATCTTCCGCTAGCTGAGTATCTTTCTCTCCCATGTCACCATCGTTGTACAAGATAAACGAATCTAAATCGGAATGTGCAGAGTAAATGGGATAATTGTGCGGTTTCTCTTGGCTACTAACCATGTACTTCATCAATGTTTCTCTGTACAACCTCCTCTATTTCCCAAACACTGGGATAGTGGCATAAGACATATCCAGTTGTAGGGTTCCTTTCAACTTCGCCCCCCAAGACTGGGATAGAAACATTCCATACTTTGGCGAGATGTCTGCAACCACCACATCCATTACCATGCTCTTCACAGGAATTTGAACCAAGGTGATGCATAGGTCTTTGATCAAACCAATACATTTAACTTTATTGGAGTCAAATGAGTGTAAATCCTTGTATGGTCTGGTGACCTCCAGTCCCAGTTTTTCCATTACTACTTTAGGCATTAGGTTGTGGGAGGCACCTGAATCTAGCATAGCGTTATGCAAGATCAAGCCATGTATGTTCAGACTGATGTAAAAAGGAGCGACCTCACCAGTATCATCTCGACCATCTACTTCAGGTCCGAAAAGAAGCTTGGGTCGATCATCAGTAAGGTTCACAGTGTCTGAATGACCTGCTGATCCAATGGTTAAGGCCTTCATGCCTATGTTAGGTTCAATGGCCAGTACTTCAATCACTTGTGAACAATAACCTCCTTTGTTCATCAACTCTGTAAGTGGGATGGGAATTTTTATTTTGGCCAATTCCCCCTCCAGGCTAAAGGGTGTAGGAGCTCTGCCTTGGCTCATTATTTCTGGTTTGTCCACCAAATTCTTCTGCTCAGAAGTACTCGGTGGATTAATAGGTGAAATCTTAGGCTGTGATGGCCTTTTCAGAATGGTGAGGTTTTTCTTCACGAGAGCGTCGACTTTACTCTTCTCAGGAATCTTCTCAGAGGTAGTCTTCTTAGGAGTCTTCTCAGTAGATGGCTCAGGGGTCTTCTTGGTCTCGACTACCTTCTGTGTTTCAGTCGTCTTTTTTGGGGAATTCCGTTCTGTCTTCTTACTCCGCAGATTGTACTGATGGTGTACCTCCAAAATAGCATTTTCAAAGGCATGTTGTTCTGCATCTTCAACTTCTTCACTTACTTTTGTTTGATTTAGAATAAAGAGTTCCTGCTCTTCTTGGGTAAGGAGGATAGCTTCGTTGTCGTGAATGCCCATGAGGTTGATGTGAGTATCCTCCAATTCCTCAATCACTTCCCCCCCTTCATCAACATAGTTTTCTTGCAGGGGAGGTCTAATCTGCTGATTGGGGCCCCTCTGCTCTCTTTGATCCCTAGGATCTCTCTGTCTGATTTTATGAGGGTTTCTCTTAAAGTTGGGATTCTGAAACTGAGGAGCAGGTGTGTTGTCTCTTGGAGGATTTCTATCTGACACAGTCAATATTTCTAGCATTAGTTCCATTGCTCTGGACAAAGAATCCAATTTGGAATCTATGTTCGACGTGGAAGGTTCTTCTTTAATTGTGACTCTCCTTTCTGACCTCTGGCGTTCCCTTTTTGCCAATAGATTGGCCTCCACACTTATAGCACTTTTATGCATGTCCTCAAGGGTGGCATAATTTCTTTCTCTTAGTTGGTATGACATGTTGGCATCAAATCCATCAGGGAATTTAATCAATGCCAGACCCTGTGGAGGTTCGATTTCAGTTGGGATTACATTGTACATGTTGTTGAAATGGGTGCAGTAATCTTGTACCGTCTCACCTTGATTTATTCTTATATTCTTGTATTCTGATAGTATTTGGAGAGGGTTTTTATTTACCTCCCATCTATCAAGGAAACTCCTTTTAAAAGCGATAAGGTTATGGATTGAGGTGGCAGGTAAAGCTTTGTACCATTTCTTGACGTCACCTGTCAAAATTTGGGAAAACAATCGCATTTGAACGTCAGCCTCATCAACTTCTTGCAGGTCAAAATAATCATTCATTTTGTTGACATGTTGTTGGGCGTTTAATGGTCCTGTTGCGTCGAACTGTGGGAGTCTAGTTTGATAGTCTTGGGGCATGGCATGTAGCAGCGTAGCCAAAACTAGAGGAGCATATCGATCTACCGTGATGGGTGGAGGAGGTGGGACGACAACCTGGATGGTCGGCGAGGTTGCAATTGAAGACGAGGATGAGGAGGGACTAGATAGTACTAAGGGAGTTATTTGAGGTTTAGTCATGGGAGACATAACTTCGGGGGTTTGGGGTTGTAGAAAAATTGGGTCAAAGATGATTTCAGTTACATAATTGTCGGACCGTGTTCTAACTAGGCTTCACAGTGGAAAGGTATCGAGGTCAAGGTTTTGAGAGGTAGTCAACTTCCCTGAAAAGGAAGGAGACTTATGAAGGGGAATATGACTCACTGAATAGTCAGCTAAGGTCTTTGGCCTGAGCAACTGTTTGGGGTTATCTTTCACTATCGCAGGTTCTGGGTCGGGATGAGATCGAGTGTGAACTTTCTTTGGAGCCAAAACTCTTTTTGGTTTTATATATATATATATTTTAGTTTTGTGAGTCTGAAAATAATATGTACAAAGTTAATCAACCTCTAAACATTACTTTCTTCTCAAATTTGAACTTTCTTTTTAGGGAAAAGCAAACAAAATTTATCAATTTTAGTTCTTCCCCACTGGAGTCGCCATTAAGTTAGCACTTAGTAAATCTCCTAGAGATTGAAACAGAAGAAATCTAAAAAGATAACTTTATCCAACCACTTTTAAAGATGGGATCTAGCCCTTCTAGCTTCAGAGAGGGATCTCTCTATATGATTTAGCTATGTTTTCAATTTAGATATTAGGCTAGGTAAAGAAATAGGTGGGTTTTGTTTTCAAAGTGTTTTTGAATTGGTTGAGACAGTCTACACCTCCATTGGTCTATGGGGTCTGTACTTAATTAAATATGAAATACAACCAGAAATGATAAAAGAAGACTTTCACAGGGAAAGATAATATACTCACTGGATCTTTTAGTAGCTTAAATGATGGACAGAAGAAAATATGAGAAATATAAATTCAACTAAGAAGCAGTTAAGAATTTCTTAATTGAAAACATCAAAAGATAAACATTAAAATCTTTAGAGTCGGAAATAGGGTATCCACGATAAATCCTGTAACATACGTTACTCTTAAATATTAGTTTCAGAAAACAATATGATCATGAAGCAAGAATAACATTAGACTTAGAGAATAAACATCACTAGTGAATACACACAAGAATCCTGTAAAAGTACCTTATTTTTATTAATGACAGATCTCTTAAAAAAATGTTACAGTCTAATAGCGTCAGGGTGTGAAGATCAACAACCCACAATACTTCAAAAGGTGAAGTATTTATAACTCAAATTACAAATGTTATTGTCATAATTGATCAAGACGTGCTAATTCTATTTTTAGCCTAACTAATTTAACTAATCAAACTGCTTGATGACTTGGTGCAACTGCGCACGGATTTTTGAGTAGACCGTTGATGAAGCCATCGCATGACCTCATCTGATTGGACAGGTGACCGGACCTGGATAGTTCATCTTCTAATCGAGCAGATCGTAGAGTTCCTCCCATTTGAGATGACTAGGCATAGTGACTTTGAGCAGTCTCCGATACACTTGGTCCATTTTCATATACTTAGAAAATGTAGGCTTAGTGAGGAATATGTATCGAATCTCTTGTTGGATGTTGATGTCCAACTGAAGGGCATCCAGGAATGCTTTGCCAATGGTGCTCCCTTGTATGCTAGAAAACTTTGAACTATCCTCAGACACTTCATACAATCTTTTTTCGTAATCTGGGAGTGTCATTAGTTTATCATTAATGACCTTCAGACCAGGGAGACCTTTCTTCTGAAGAGCATCGATCTTGTTGAAGAACCTTTGTAACCCCTGGTCCATGATCTAAACCTTTTCTTCTAGTTGAAGCATTAATCCTATTTTTGTCAAAACTCTTTTGACGTCAAGGATAGTGTTTGTTCTATCTTCTATCTTCAACTCTTCTAGTTCTTCTCTGGTCTTAGAGTTGAGGAATTTGATGATATCATTTGCCTGAGTTGGTCTATCTCCCAATTCTACTCTGATCTTCTCAATGCCCCGTTTTCTCCTCTAGACCAACTCATTCTGTTCAAACATAAATTGGATCATGGGCCATATCTCATTTATGGACTTTGTGATGTCTGTCCATACATTTTCTTTGACTTTAGCCAAAGTCTTCCCTGCCACTGTTTGCTTCTGGAGCTACTGTAGTTCCTTATTGAGCTGCTCAGTTACTTGTTTTTCTTTGGAGAGACTGGTCTGGAGAGAAGTTTTGAGTTCTTGGAGGTTCTCAACTTCCTTATTAAGCATGTTGATTTCTGTCTCTTGCAGGTTCATCCTTTCCATGGATTTGGCGAGGTCGAATGTCCCCTCTTGTGGTGTCATTGGTGTTGTGGATGGGATTGTTGTTACTACTATTGTGATTTCTTCTGAAATCAGAATGGAACTCAATGGAATGAATTCCATTGGCTTCATCTGCTCCTTTTCTTTTAATAATCTTTCCATCTTAGCTTCCATTTCTTTGAGCTATGCATTCTTCTCCATGAGTAGCTTGAGCATTTCATCCTTCTCGCCTTCTTTCTCTGCTATCTCCTTCGCCTGTGAGTCCTCTGTCGGTGGGAGTTTCAATTGTTTCCATAAAGAAATGATGTCTGCATTCTTATTCTTTATCATCTCCTCTGTAGCTTTGACGTTGGATGGGTCATAGCCAATCTTGAGGACCAACTCCTCCAAAGTTTTGATTCTGTTGTATTTTGCGAATGTGATATCTTCTCCAGCTTGAGTTGTGTCTGAGCATTGTTCAATGATACCTGTAATTTTGCTATAGAAGTTGAAGCATGTGCCAACGTATGGAACACCATTTCCCTTGTCTATTTGTGCAGATCCATCTGATTTGCTAGGTGCACGTCCTTCATATGGAATTCTAAGGTGGCCCTCTTGTAATCTGTAATCACCTTGGGGTCTGGTACCTGTGCCTAGAGGAAGGCCATGTGAATCCTTCCCTTTTCTGTGTCAAATGCAGACAATAGCCTGTGCTACGCAGTCGACGTTTCCTTCTGAAACTGAGCATAGGTATTGCTGGTAAGAGTCTGATTCTTTTTCTTAATTAGCTCGTACTTCTTGAAGATGCTCAACTTGGGCCCAGTCTTGCTCGGCTGAGTGTCCAGGGGGGAGCCTGAGGATTTCTTTGGCACTGCTGGGGTGATGCCCTGATATAGGCTTGAGCCGAAAGGTGGGATGACAGACTTGACCACTGTGGTAGGCAGGACTTCTATTTCTCCAGTTGGACCGAGAATTGTGGTTTTCTTGGGCCTCTTAGTGTGAAAATGGAACTCTTTAGACGATACCTCCATGACAGGCGGAGATGACTCTTGGCGAGGCCTTTTTTCCTTAGGGACCTGTGGCGTGGAAGTTGGTGGCACAATGGTTGGGGGAACCTGTTGTTCCACTTCAACCAAGGTGTCAGGCACCCACACAGTCTGATTAGCGAATTTCTCAATCTCGGGCTTAGCTTCATGAATGTACAGGATATTTTTGTTCTTCACCCGCATTTCTGAGATGATCCTGTATGGATCATAGTGCCATGGGAAGATCATAAAGAACTTCATTTCTTTCAACATTCTGTTAGCTTCTTCCTTGGCGCCTCAGCTATTGGAGATGAAAGAGCCAATCTACCCCTTGATTCTGAGTTGCTGCTTTTTCTTCAAGGATACAAAATGGATGTCATCTGAATTCATGATTTGTCTTATATACTCTAAAGAAAAGATTCTTACCGACACATATTTGGGCAGCTTGTAGGGCACCAACTCGCATCTGAATACTCAGATCTCGGTGTGCTTTTGATACAGGTACCAATCCCCGGTCTTTGTGTTGTCCAAGAGATGCAGAATTCTCTGGACTTCATCATTTATTCTAGGCTTGGGCCTACTGCTCAACATGCTTACCACCGGGTGGTAGAACAGATCGATGAAAGCCTTGAATCTATACTTTGTGGAGTTATGCTTCAGCAAAGAGGTCCACGCTGTGACTGGCTGAGGCCTTCCATCTGCGTCCATCTTCTACATGGAGAAACTAAATTTATCTGCTTGAAAGTAAACAAACATGTATGCCAATATAGACGAGTATCTGAACATGCCTTCCGTGCCAAAATTCACGAACTATTCATGAATATTGTCTGCTAAGAAGGTGCTGAAATCAAACTGAGTGGTGGGCTTTTCATCAGTGGAGAAAATGGGCTCATCTACCCATTGGTCGGAAAAGTACCCTAACAGAGCAAAAAGAGAGGAAATGACCTGGTTTCCCTTGGTGGAGAACATGGGCGACGGGTAAGGGGGATTGGTTGAAGGGAATTGAGCGGAGGTGGGAACGAAAATCTCGAATATTTGAGCTCTCTGGGGAAAATTCATCTTCTGATACAACTCTGTAAGGATTTCCAGGTTTAAAGGAGCCGTAGAGTCTGCACGGGGTATTTGCATCATCTGGTCTATGTCTTCGAGAGTGATGAGGAACAGGATGTCTCTGGATGAGGATATGACGATTCTCTGTTTGGGGATATAGTGAGCTTGGCATTTAAGTGCGAACTCGGGAAAATGGTGTATCTGGGGAAACAGGTAAAGGGGCAAATTAGATTCCCAGAGTCTAATTTCATCGCTCTAGTCTAGGAAAACCTCCCTGAGCCATGACTGGAGGTCTGAGAAATAAAAATCACATTTGGTATATGTGATCAATCGATCTTTGTCAACCAGTGGGATCTTCTCTAGGTCGACAGGAGGCAGGAGAAAAGGATTCTCCTCTCCTTCTTCCTGTCTTGGCTTTGGCGCCATATCTGCAACAATACCTGCAAATAACACAAAGTTAGTGGGGTTGAATGACTGTGGATGAAGGCGACGGGATGTAACGGAGGAGAAGGCTATGAGTTTTTCTGGTGTGACGAGTGAATCAACGAAAATGGGGGAAAATGATACTTTTATTTAAAAAATGAGGTTGGTTGGCCACGGGAAACAGGTCAGCTAGATAACGGATAGGTTATCCAGTAATAAATGGACAACAGGCCACTTAAGGGTGAGATGGCAGGTGACGATCGCTGAAAAATATGAACGGGTGATGTGGCGGCTAGGGATTGGAGGTGAAAGTCGCAATAAGGGGTTGATCATGAGTGAAAAGGGGTAGGGAACTGACAACAATTATGGGATGTGACATAACTCGGGAGCAAGTGGAACAAGTGGAAGATGACGTCCATGAGTGATGGGGGCTATCAGATAGCAGATGGGGATGGGACTTCAGGACCAATAGGCTGACGCCACATATGACAAGCGGCCCACCAGAGGGAGATGACCATTCTGGACCCCCCCCCTCAGTTAAAAGCAGAACATCAAGGGGGTCCAAAATCCATTGTGGGCCATTGATCTACGCACCTGTTTCTGGGTCGTAGATCCAAGCACGGTCTTTAACACTCATTCTGGACCCCCCCCCCCCCTCCATTAAAGGCAGAATGGATGGGGGGGTCTGGAATCCAATATGGACCG
>ML780718.1:922062-948478 GCA_009831015.1 Picea engelmannii
TTTTTTTATCAATGTACTTTTCATTATTACTATTACTATTTATCAAATCAATTTTAAGATATTTGATTTATAAAATTAAATTAACGGTTTTGATATAATTTGTGATATTTATATTTTGATTTTTCTTCAAAATTAGAATTTTTTTCTTTTATTAAATTATGAAAATTTGTTTTTATAATTGCACTATTTCTTTTAATTTTTATTTAGAATAAAAAAATAATTTCAATTTTATAACATTTTTTTCCAAAATACTTTAACTTTTCAAAATAAAAATTTAACCTCGATATGATTTCAAATTTTCATTTTATATTTGTTATTTTTTTTTTCACAATAATGAAGCAAAATAAAAATTTAACCTCGATATGATTTCAAATTTTCATTTTATATTTGTTATTTTTTTTTGTTCACAATAATGAAGAGTATTGATTTTATTACAATTGTTTTGAAAAATTAATTTAACTTATTTTTAAAGATGAGATTGAAAGGGAAAGTAATTCTCATATTATATTTTACTAGTCCCACTTATTTTTTTCATATTTTGTTTTACTAATCCCACTTATTTTATAAACTCTTTTTTATTTTGGATATAATTTAGATGATTTTCTTTCTATTTGGAAATAATAAAAAGGATTTTGATTTTTTGTTTTCCAACTTTTGTTTATTTATCTTTAATGATGTAGAGAATTTTGATGTTCCAATTTAAGATTAATGGTTAATTAGTACACTTCAATATGATTTCATTTTCTTTTTAAATTATCATAATTCTTTCAAGTACACAGTATCTCAAAGATAAATATTCTCCATTATATTACAACGTTTTAACCAAAACAATGTATTTTTAAGGCAAATTCACCTTGTATGACATTTATGAAAGTTTGAAGTAATGATAGGAATTCTCTTAGTATTCAAGTAATTACCTTGTTCTCATAAATAAAGGACCTTATCATAATTTTTTTTTGGAGAAGAATATGAACCTTAAGAAAAAAGATGGTGGGATGAGATAAAATATATAGTTATTAATTTTGAAATTGTTTAGTAAAAGACTTTTTTTAATTCCATACATATATGTCAAGTTCAATTTTAAAAAAGAGTATATATATATATATATATATAATCTTTGATTCAATGTAAATAATAAATTTATAACTAAATTAATTATTTATTTTAAATAGTTTTCAGATTTGTTGTATATAACATAGCAATTGAAAAAAATATGGTTTAACTTAAACAAACAAAATAGTAAAATAAATTATCCTTTTGGTTGAACTAAATATTATTATAGTATAATTAAATTCTTTCAAACAAATCTTACTATAATATGAATACTATGAATAACTAGAAGTAACAGGTTGAATGAGAGTTCTAATATGAATACTATGAATAACTGGAAGTAACAAGTTGAATGTGAGTTCTAATATTTATAATTGTAAATAAAAATTGTGTTTAATTGTTTTAGGTTTTTGTTTTATTATTTAAATTGTATTTTTAAATATAAAAATTGATTGAGTGTGTTGAAAAATTTATATAATATTTTGATTGTATAAATTTAACCACTAAAATCTATATATTTAACAATATTCCAAGAGATATAGACAAATATCTTCACAAAAAATATTTTAAAAAAACAAAAAACTATTTAAACTACAATCAATCAAAACATATACTTTCAACATTGAGAAGTAGTTTTTTTTAAATTCAGTAATTTGTGTCTTCGTATACTTTTAATTTCAATATTGAGAAGTAACTTTTTTTTTAATTTAGTAATTTTTGTCTTCATTACTCATTGATATATTATATTTTCAATTTCAATATTGAGAAGTAACTTTTTTTAAATTTAACAATTTTTGTCTTCATTATTGATTGATATATTGAATTATGATAAGTTTTCCGAGTATAAATTATATTTGATAAGAAAAACACAACTGACAAAGGCTAGGAAATCTCTGTTAGAAAACCTGCCAATATATTTTCTAAATATAAATAAAAACACAATTTCAATACTGGGAGGTAGTTTGTTGTTTTTAGACTCGGTAATTTATGTCTTCATTAGTGATTGTAATATTGAATTATGATCAATTTTCCCGGTATAAATTATATTTGATAAGAAAAACACAAATGACAAAGGCAAGGAAATCTCTGCTAGAAACCTAGCGAATATATTTTCTACTATCAAGCAAATTCATTTGATGTGACATACTTGTAAGGAATGCCTACTGCTTCAATGGAGCGTCGGGCTTTCCTCTTATAAACGAAAACAACGTTTTCTGACTCCCCACTGTGCTCCATGTGGTGCGGCTCCATCTCAAACGCAGCCGGAAGAAATCCCTGCAATATATTTTATCTAACGGAAACAAACAGACGCCATATGAAACGGAGAAAGCAAGTTCGGCCAATTAAACAAAGGGACCTCAGTGGAACAAGGTCATCTGCGTACTTGTGCCTTTACTCATGATGTTCCTAAACCGTCCCACAATCATGCGTACTTGTGCCTTTACTCATGATGTCCCTAAACCGTCCCACAATCGTAAACATTCATTCAATTTTAGACACATATCGGCCAGTTAATAACTCCAAATATGCAGTGTCCCATTTATTAGGTTTAATGGAGATGGAGGGACATTGGTTTTTCTAGTTTGAATATCGAATTTTTCATGTCTTTTGCTGTTGTTGTCTCTTTTGAAGGTTGAGATCCGTTGGATCAACAGTTGTGGAACAGATTTTGAAATACTGCGCACCAAACAGGCTATGCAACAGAGTTCTCAAGACCACTTTGCAGTACACACTCATGAAATGATTTATGAATGTGGAATAAACTTTGTCAATACACAAAAGTTGATATTAACTAATTTCGGTGTTGTTCCTTAATACAAAATACAATGACAAAGATAAGCTTCGACTCTAATGATTTCTTTTGCCAATTGTTGAGTTCTTGCTCGTTCTCTCCACCTCTCTACTTTTTCTCTATGCATCAACTGCTTCTCTTCAACATCATCCACTAACTAAGAGACTCAAACTTATATAGACACTGACTTAGACTTCCTATAGAAGCTAAGACCGACTCAACATTAAATACCATCCTTAATTCGACTGACTCTTCAACAATTTACCAGAGCTAGAGAAGATAGAAATCGACCCCGTTTATAACTTCCTACTTGCTGACAGACTTTTGAGTAAATGTGTGACTTTGCACTTACAGACTATCACACTGTTTGACTGACATATTCGATAACTCACAAGTTGAATGATAGATACATCGACAAATACGTAAAGATCTAACCAACTTTTAATTACAATTTCCAAAAATCCGCGTTAATTCTAATTAGGTGGGATTACAAAAAAAAATTACATCAAAAATTTGAGTTTTCATTTTACTGTCACTCATTTGTTACTGGGCGGACTTCGAGATTGCAGCGCATGCTGAAAAACATCCATTGCTAAAGTCTTTGTAAAAATGTCTGCAATTTGTTCTTTTGACCTGAAAAATGCTAAACAGATCTCTTTGTTATTCACCAATTCTTTGATGAAATGATACCTTCTATCAATGTGTTTGGTTTTGCTTGTGAAACACATGATTCTTTGATAACATGATGGTTGAATTGTTGTCACAGAATATTGTTGTTGCTTCTTGTTGTTCCTAGAATAAATCTTTTAATACTCTTCTCATCTGTAATGCTTGACAAGTTGGGCTTGTAGTTGCAATGTACTCTGCTTCTGTTGAAGAAAGTGTCACTATGAGCCGATTCCTTGATTCCCATGACACCATACCTATTCCAAAATCAAATGTCTACCCGGAGGTGTTTTTCCTGTCATCTGTGTTACCTCCACAATCATTGTCAGTGTACCCAGTGAGTCTTAAATCTTCTAAAGTGGAGTACTTAATGCCAAAATATTTTCTTCCATTCACATATCTCATGATTCTATTTTCTACCTTCCAATTTTATTCTTTTGGAGTTTCCATGAAAATTGAAATTAGTCTCACTCCATACATAATGTTAGGTCTTGTCATTGTTAGATACATAAGAATCTCAACAAGTATTTTAAACAATGTGGGATTCACCTTGGACCCTTTATCTTCATTGTTTAGCTTCAATCCAGTTATGACAGGTGTGAGTGTTGCTTTTGAATTCACCATATTAAATATTTTCAATATTTCATGCGCATATTTGGACTTTGAGATAAATATGTCAGTTTTGGATTGATGCACTTCTATTTCGAGAAAATATCTCATAAGCCCCAAATTAGTCATTTCAAATTCATGCTTCATGAATGTCTTGAATTTTTCTATGCCAAAATCACCTGTAAATATCAAATCATCCACATATAAACAAAACATTAACACATTAGCTTGCTTCTTTGATTTTATGTAAAGTGTTGGCTCATTTTCACTTCTGTGAAATCCATTCTATGTGAGATAGGAATCAATGTGACTATACTAAGCTCTCAGAGGTTTCTTTAATTCACATAGTGCTTTCTTAAATCTATACACCTTGTCTTCTTATCATGGAACCTCCTAACCTTCTGGTTGTTCCACATGTACTTCTTCTTCTATGCTTCCATTCAAGAATTCCAACATTACATTCATCTGATAAACTGGCCATTTGTACTGCGTGGCAATAACTAACACGATTCTCATTGTGTCCATGCGTGCCACTGGTGCAAAGGCTTTATTGTAATCAATTCCAGGTTTTTGTGTAAAGCCTCTTACAACAAACTTTTCCTTGTACTTTTGTACATTTCTTCTACATCTTGCCTTGTTTTATAAATCCACTTCACACTCATAACATCATTTTCTTCAGGTACATCAACCAAATTCCATGTTTGAATGTTCTCTATGCATATGATTTCTTCATCAATGGATTGTTCCCATACATCCTCTTTGATATCCTCTTCAAAGGTCAATGGATCATCTATTTATGAAAAAAGAGAAAAAAATGAAAATGAATTTGGTGCGTCTTCATTATATATGTCATGTAGACTGGTTTTCTTTCTTGGTAAGAGACTTGATAAAGTTGGATCTCGAGATGTATAACTGCTTGGACAACCTGTTGGTGTTTGTTTGGCTCTAGGTGAATACTGTGAAACTATTAGTCTTATAGGAGTACTCTGTGTGGTAATTTGCATCCCAATACTAGGTTTAGACAGGACTACACACTCACATGTGCATGGTGTTTGAACCACTAAATATTCTGTGTCAGCATGCTTCATTGCATTAACTATTTTTACTATCATTGTTATGCTTCCATCCCATGCTTCATTCTCCACGAACTAAACATTGCATCTCACTATGACTTTTCCTGTGATAGGGTCATACAACTTGTATCCTTTTGTTTCTTCAGAACACCTAACAAATAGACATTTTTTTCCTTTGTTGTCGAGCTTACTTCTCACTTCATCTGGAACATGTGTGTATGCGATGTAACCAAAAATGTTTAAGTGTGCCACATTTTTCTTTGAACCTATCCAGGCTTCTTGAGTAACTCTATTCTTCACACTCTTTGTTAGACATATGTTCAATATGTATACTGCACCTTCTACTTCCTTAGCCCAATACTCGTTTCACAAATTTTTGGTTGTCAACATACTGCACACCATTTCCATGATGTTTTTTTTCTTTCTTTCTTCGACACCATTTTGTTGTGGTGTGTATGGTGTGGTGAATTTCTTGTAGATTCCATGAACTTTACAAAAGTTATGAAATTCTCTTGAAATGTATTATCCTCCTTTGTCTTTTCTTAAAAAATTGATGTAAAAACCACTTTATTTCTCCACAAGTGATTTAAACTGCTTAAAAAAAACTCAATGCGCTAGATTTATGCTTTAGGAAATAAATCCATGTCTTTATTGAGAAATCATCAATAAATGTTAGAAAATAAGTATTTCCTCCTATAGATGGAGTTTGCATTGGTCCACAAATTTCTGAGTGTACTATTTTGAGTGGATATTTTTCACTATAAGACTTGCTGACTAGAAATCATTCTTTGAGTTGCTTGCCAAATATACAGCCTTCACATATACTTTTTGGTTTTTCAATCAATGGTATCCTTTTACCATATCCTTTGTGTGTAGAAGCTTCATACCTCCAAAGTTCAAATGTCCAATTATGAAATTCCATAACGAGGAATCATACTATATTTTAGATTGGAATGTTTCCTTCATCTCTGCATCATTTTCTCCTTTCTTGATACTGCGTGCACTATTTCTTTGTTTAGAACTGCAAACATAATTTTCTTCACTGGAACTACACGTAGTTTCTGTTGTGAATGCAGTGTCTAGCTGCGCAATTTTTCCTTTATGAATAGTTTGCGTTGTATTTTTCTTCTTGATTGGATTTAATGTCAATGGGAACATCTTGTTACTTGTCATTTGGAGTTTTGCAATAAGAATATTTCTTGGGCATTTATCCATGATCAGATAGTGATTATCTTCCATGTAGATTATGTATCCTTTTTGTAACATTTTCTTTGTACTCATCAGATTATGCTTCAGACCAGAAACATAATATACATCAGGCATAACTTTATGTTCTCCTTTTAAGGTTAAAATGTTTATATTAACTTTCCCTAAGATAGTGACTTGGATATCTATTCCAAGTGTAAAATTGGTTTGCACTGACTCATCCAAACTAGAAAACAATTCTATATTTCATATCATGTGGCTACTATAGCCTAAATCTAAGTATCATATCACGTGGACTTTATTGATAAACATTGCATTCAATTGGTGACACTATATTAGGCATTTCTATTTCGTTAGGCACAACTACAACGAGTGTAATAAACATAGGGTAGGTTCGGTTATTTGTGTTGTGTGACTAATTTTGACCTTTCTTGTTCTAAATATACTGTCTGTTTCTGCACTCATATGCATAATGTCCATACTTTTTATAGTAATGGCATTGAATCTTTGATTTTTTAGTTCTTTGACAACTTGAATGGATGGTACTTGGGTTTTGACCTCTTCTACTAGTATATCCAAGGTTTCCACTGCATACACTACTGTGAGAACTTATTCCTCTTCCACGACTAATAGATGATTGTGTGGAAAAAACATTCTCCAATGACATACTTGATCTATTCAATATGTGTTCATGATTGATGAGGGAAGATTTCATTTCATCTAGACTGAATTGACTCAAGTCCTTTCTCTCTTCTAGAGTCATAACAAGGGTATTGAATTTAGGAGGAAGAATCCTAAGTACCTTCGCAAAAATGTTTATGCTTTCCATGGTTTCACCATGAGACTTAATTTGATTTATTTGTTTAATAAAGTGGGTCTAGAATGAATGTACTATGTCTAATTCTTTCATTGATATGGTTTCAAAATATCTTCTAAGAATATTTAGTTTTGCAGTCTTTTCTTTTTCCATACCCTGATAAGAGGTTTGTAATATGTCCCATGCTTATTTGGCTTGTTTTGTTGATGAAAAACTTGGAAGTATGCAATCATGCATGTCTTGATTTATGTAAAACAATGCATTGTGTGAGGGAATTGTAGGTTTCCTGATCTACTGGTTCCACATAGCCATTCTTAACGATTTTCCATACATCTTGACCTCGAAAAAAATCCTTCATGGTCAAGGACCACATCTCATAATTATTTTCTCTAAAAGCGGGAGGTTGCAGGTTTGAGGTAGAAGCCATATTTTACTTTCAACGGAGTTTCTACTTTGACAAAATTGTTTTGATAGAACCTACTATGATACTAATTTGAAGGTTCATATCCGTTGGATCAAAAGTGCACGCAGTCTATCTGCGCAATGCAGTTTGAAATACTGCCCACTAAATAGGCTACACGACAGAGTTCTCAATACAATTGCACAGTACATAAACTACTTAGTTTGTTGCGCATTGTGAATACACACACTTAATGAAATGATTTATGAATGCAGAATAACACAGTTCTATGCTTAGCACATAAAATTGGAAATAAGACAAAAACTTTGTCAATATACAAAAAATGATATTAATTAATTTCGGTGTTGTGTGTGAAAAAAAAATACAATGACAGAGATGAGAGTCATCTCTAGTGACTTCTTTTGTCAACTCTTTAGTTGTTGTTGGTTCTCTCTACCTCTCTACTTCTTCTATACGCATCAACTACTTATCTTCATCATCATTGACTAACTAAGAGACTCAAAATTATATAAACACTGACTTAGACTTCCTATAGAAGCTAATACGGACTCAACATTAAATACTGTCATTAATTCAACTGACTCTTCAACCACTTATCATAGCTGAAGAAGATAGAAATTGACTCGATTTATAATTTTTTTCTTTCCGACTGACTTTTGAGTAAATGTGTGAATTTTCACTTGGATATTGTCCGACTGTCTAACTAACATTTTGGATGAATAACAAGTTGACTGACCGATAGATCAACAAAGATGTAATGATATCACTGACTTGTAATTACAATTTCCAAGAGATTTTATAATGATGCTTGATAGGAGTTATTATCTTCAAGGCACTTGGTCATGCAAAATTTGTATTTTATTTACTATTCCACAAACTTAAATTGTAAGGTAGCTAGAGAGGTAGTTGGAGGGGGTCAGAGGGCCCATAGTGATAATAGTGGAGGCCATTCAATGTAATGTGGACTAGGTCCACTATATTATTAAATAAGGCCTAGTATGGTAGTTAGATATAATAAATGTAAGAGGACTTCTTAGAAGGTTCTACTTCTAGAAGATTTCTCCTCTAGAATTTTATTAGGTGATGGTAGCACTATATAAAGGGTTTCAAGCAATTTAATGCGACATGAAGAGAATTATTGTATTTGGAGCGGTAGCTAAATAGGAGGATGCCCCCTCAAAGATGATGATGTGATTTTTTTTATTTTTTTTCTGTAGAATCTAGAGGTCGAATTTGCCCAAACGAATTACATATATGAGTTCCTTTCACAATTTAACCCAATTTCAAAAACAAATCAGTTGAAATGGAGTTCGTGAGGTGAAGTTACGAGCATTTTAAATTCAATAATTTTTTAGGGTTTTTTCTGAAAAACGCCACGATTTTCTGCAGTAATTTATTGTTCAATTTTTTGGTTTTTCGTGACGGCAGTGAGACTGCAGTGCTCATAAATTTTCATAGGGTTCTTAGATGGCTATTTATTCTCAAGCCCTCAAAGAAATTCTACAGATTATTGAAGCATTCAAAGCCCAATTGTTTGACACATTGAATGACAGATTGGATGGTATTGTAGATGGCCTCGATGATAGTTTTTGTAGTATTCAAGATTCTTTGGATAACATGCAGTAGAGGTATCTTATGGTGGACCTTAGGGATGAATATAATAAATAAATATATGCTTGGTATGATTTTGAGGACGATTGCGCTGACTGGTATATGGATAGTTTTCGTTTCTTGGATGACAACCATTTCCATATTTTATTTGATGACTCTACTCCACCTTCTATAGAGATCATCATTATCCCATATTAGGATCTAGTTACCGGCATCCATCCTGTATATTCTACAATGGTATTGTCACCTCCGGATTCATCTTTGATCATCTCCCACTATGTTGATGTATATTCTTATTTGGATCGACATGATAGGTGTCAATATTGGGAGCATAATTTTCAGTTGGTTATTGGGTATCAATATCTTCTATGTGGGGTTCACATGAACAATTGGACATGGGAACCTGGTTTAAAATGGCGGTTGGACTACTTTAGCATGGTGGTTACCATTTCTCAATGGGACCTTTATTCTCTAGTCTACTTCAACACTGTGGTCCACACTTATTCATGGGTCCTTGGTATATGGTTGTACCTCAAGCATTGAGGACAATGCTGTCATACGGGGGATGAAATGTAAGGTATCTAGAGAGGTAGTGGGGGGGACCAGAGGGCCCATAGTGATAATACTGGAGGTCATTCAATGTAAGGTGGACTAGGTCCACTATATTATTAAATAAGGCCCACTATAGTAGTTAGATACAATAAATGTAAGAGGACTTCTTAGAAGGTTCTACTTCTAGAAGATTCCTCCTCTAGATGTTCTTAGGTGATGGTAGCACTATATAAAGAGGTTCAAGCAATGTAATGGGACATGAAGGGAATTATTGTATTTAGAGTGGTAGCTCAATAGGAGGATGCCCCCTCAAAGAGGCAAGTGAACAGGAAAGGATCGATGCCATAATATGATTCATTGTATGGTGTTGCCCTACCTCAAGAGTTTGGTAATAATAAAGTATAGTTTCTTCTATATTAATATGTGGATCTATTGTTTATTCAATATTTGTGGTGATTATATTTGTATATCTATTCAGGTTCTTAACAAAAAATTTCAACTATTCTTACATCTCACTATTTCGCATTATCACAAGTTGTCTAAAAGTTAGAAAATTTTGATATATTTGATATACAATATGTACTTTTATTATAGATGTTGAAAATTTTGAGATGTAATATCTATTTTATCATTGGGCTGATGTATAAATAATAATTCTCTTTTTAAAATAAATTTTTAAATTAAATAATATTTTAAATATAATTTTTAGAACTTTAAAAAAAATATATTAAAATGAAAATTCATAACAATCAATACTAAAATATGGATAATATTTTATTACAAGATGGAATTATTAATAATAAGGGAATAATATTATTAAGATTAAGGGAATAATAATAATAATAATCTATTTTTAAGGTCACAGTAAAGCCACACCAAATTGATGTATGAGACCTCGTTGTCTGTGGGATAAGGGACTTCCCTCCGCCCAACAATTTGACTATTAAAGTATACGGAGGTATACATACTCTACCCCTCTCTAGATTTGAACTTGTAACATCTTAAGAGAAAAGACATGTTCTTAACCATTAAGCCCACTCAAAACATATGATATAAAATTGGGATAAAAGAAATTTCTTTTTTCTTTATCTCTTTAGTAAAATTAAAGAAAATTCATCTTTGAAGAATTCCATATTAAGAAATAGACCATATTTTATTACAAGGCAGTAATGTGATGCACCATTTCAATACAATAATTTTTTTTTTTTCCTTTATCTTTTTATGGACCATATTTTATTAGATGTCATTATTAACGTTAGGGAATTAATGTGATGGACAGTTTGGATATGGATAGAATAAATTTATTTTTTAACATTAATGAAGTGATGTGACGAATGGTCTCAAATTGTTGTTGAGTAATATTTTGATAACGATTGTTGACTTGTAATCTATGCAACATTTTAGTTGAATGATTTTTGAGTTGTGATTTATGCAATATTTTAGTTGATATGTAATTTATGTAACATCTTAGTTAAACATTGCATAGTGAATGACAATTAATGGTTAATGATGATTATGATCTTAATATTGGATTTTATTTATGTTATTAATTATATGAATATATAATAGGTTTATATATATTTTTTAAAAATATAAAGGTTTCCTACTTTATTGGAGTCATCCTTGTTAAAATTCTTTCATTCGTATTTTAATGTTATATCATTATATAATGATATTTTACAATTTTTTATATTTTATTTTTCATCGTATTTTTAATATATGTATGGGGTGGGGAAATATCAACAATTCTATTAATATATACAAAAATTGCATTGTCATATGCTTTAAGACATTGAAAACTAAAGGTTTTGAGAGATGGAATAAGAAATTTGTACACATATCTTAATGATAAGTGGCCTATAACAACAACAACAAAAAAATAGCCACTATTACACAATCTATGAGTTGCATCTTAAAAAAATGCAAAATACAAAATACAAAATTGCAATTTTTTAAAAGAAAATATGAAATTGATCTTAATGTTTTTTTATATCCATGGTGTGTTTTGGTACATTACCATATCCGATACCTTACTTCACCAAAAATATGAAAGTGGAATTTTGAAGATATCAACAAATATAAGGAACTAGAGACCCCTCAATGGTTTTTTTCTCAATCCTATTATATTCTTAAAGAAAACAAATCATTTGTAACATGACTATTCTAAAGAGTGAAATTAGTCCTAAAAACATCACAAAACTTCGAATAATTGAAAAATATAGTTCTTGACCCCTTTTAGAAATTAACCTCGTAAAATGCATTCATCTTGTAGATAATTCCCAGACAAACTTCATTGGTCAATGCAAATTTCATCCCTAGAATGTGATTTCGAACATATAACTCTCTTTATAGTTGATAGATATCCCTAGAATGTGATTTCGAACATATAACTCTCTTTATAGTTGATAGATGATCTATGCTCGACAGATATCAAGGATTTAATTCCATTGTTTCTTGTATATACAACCAAGAAAGGAATAAAAAACAAAATTGGCCCAAAACCTCAAACAAATTAAAGAGGGTATGTGGTATTGTACACACACCCACAACCATGGATGAGTATAGGATATACTCCCAGTGGAGTCATCAATTTGTTGCTTGAAATATGTAACAAAGGTGAGAAAATTCCTAGACCTAAAGGCATTTTTCTACATACAAACAAATATAGCATAAAAATATACAAACTATACATTAAAAATAGATATACATCATATAAATCCTAGTTTAAGATATGAAAGAAATAAAATAAAGGAAAATATAGTTGAAAAATTAACTACTCATATTTAAGACAATGTGAATAAACCCAATTACCCAATGGACGCTAAACTACAATGTCACCTCTGAAGAAAAATCTATGAAGAAAGTGGCTCCTAGACCTCCTCCTTGGGAGGTTCCTCATGCCAACCCTTTTTATGAAGTGTGAAAGTAGTAAGGGAAATGTTGGACATCTTCCCCTCCCCCCTTTTCATTAGTTTTAACTTCCCTCTCCCCTTTGCATTGGTTTTAAGTTAAAACCAATCAAAAGGGCGGAGGGGGTGATGCCAAGCATCACCCTCCCTCCTTCCCACCCCTCGACATATTTTTCTTTCATTTTTTTTCGTGCATGTGTTTTTATAATTTTTTATTTGTATAGCTTTTGTTTGTTAAATATTTTATTTTTTTAACTAATATTTTTTTTTATTTTTTTTTGGTTTGCTTAATGTTTGTGTGTGTTTTTTTTATTTTGTTTTCTATTTTAANNNTTCCTTGTTTGTTTCTGACCTGTAGGACTAGCATGTGGTTGAGAAACCACGACTCACGGGCATCTAAGCCATCAAAATAACCTGGGAATCACACCCGCCCTCAGCCACACCAACCCTTAACATGGTTGGATTTTTGTCCCCACAAGTTTCAAGGTGATGACTTAACATCACGGGGTACCTTAACAACATAATGTGTCACCTATTGTACTACACCTCAGGGACTATTAATCCTTCGCATTGTTCTTTTTGTTTTGTTTTGTTTTTAATTTTACTTTGTTTTTTATTTTCTTTTTAAAGCTTTAAATAAATGTCATTTTTCTTTATATATAAAATGTGCTTTTCATTTTAAAAATATGTATTTTCATTAAGCAATACTATTTTTCATTTTAAAAATGAGAATTTTTCATTAAAAGAGTTTTTTTTAATCTAAAAATGTTCTTCTTTTACTTTTAAAAAATTAAATACAAAATTGTCCTTTTTTCTTTAAAGAAAAAACAAATATGTATGTGGTGTTTCTCTTTTCAGTTTTTTTTTTTTAATGTAAATTTAAAAGGTCAATTTGAAGTTCTTTGTTCATTACAATACTAGTGATTAAGGCCATTGTTTCAATTAAGTCATAATTTTAACTCCAAAAATAATAATAGTGCTACTGATAACATCATTTTTTATTTTAGGGTCAATTTTAACCACCGTACAAAAAAGGGGTGTTACTAGTAGCACCATTGTTTGAAGCAAGGTTTGATTTTGTCAATTTTGACAAAAAAAATGTTTTTTTTGCAAAGGAGGTCTCTTTTTGAGGTGAACGTTCACGTTAAGTCAGTAACTATGTTAGTATATATTAGTATGCATTTGTAATATGACAATTATGATATCTTCCAAACATAGAGTTATCTAATGACTCATATTCCCCTCAATCTTTACAACTACATTGATCCATGGTTGGAGACATGATTGGTCCATGATCTATATTTAAAGAGCATTAAGGATCATTTGTCAATGATCGATTGTGAAAAACCCTTTCTAATATATTTTCTTTTTCATTAATAAATTACTTGGAATGGCCATGTTGGCGAGGGTAGTCGATGTTTCCCCACAAGTGTTTTACCACATAAAAACATCGACGTGTTGATATTTGATATGGTTTTGTGAGTGGTTACTAAAGGCATTCGTCCTTTGTTGGAATACTTGTGTTTTTGAACATCGAAAAGGCTATATTCATTCTATAAAAGGGGTTATTATAACATAGTCAAAAACATTTTCCTTAAGCTACTATTGTAATACTTTTATTGCACAAATAAAGGACAAAAATACTATTTTGGTTCGTGAATTATATTAAATTATCATATAATAATATTCTTTGTTTCAGGTTGATATTCAAAAATTATATGAATGATAATACATATGAATTTCTTCTGTGTGTACTTTTTAATATGACTATTGGCTTCATGGTTACTATTAGATGTAGTGACAACATACTGAGTTTAGAAATAACTCTTTACTATCTATATTTTTTCATTGTTGTCTTCACATATCATTGACAAGGTGAATTATTTAGAGGTTAAATAATATATTTAATGTTGTGTCAGATATTTTTATTATCTCCTCATCAGGATATGTTAGATTAAGTAGAATAGGTTTTGTTACCATTAACTAGATTTACATTTATCATAGTTGATAGAAGTAGATTGTATTTTCTTCTCTATGATTAAAATTTTTAGTGGAAAATCATCTTTGATGCTAGTCAGATATTTCTACTCCAAGAAAGAGTGACACTAATTTGGACTCATCATCGAGCATTCTCCCTTATTGATTGACACATTCCATTTTGGTTCGTCAACAAACCCGGTGCTAGGAAGGCCATAAAAATCAATGAATATTAAAAAGAAATCTCCATCTTGATCATCTCCATCCTACTCCACAATGAAACCCCACTCAATACAATGAACCTCGTACTTCCCATGTTGATCATACCCTAGATCGATACCCAAATATAGCTCATATTCCTACTCAATTATTGAGTCATCAGAGTGCATACCAACTCAACCCTACAACATCAAATTCTTTCAAATTAGATGTTGTTGAAGTTATCTGATTTCTCCAACATTCCCATATGCTAACGTAATCTTGAAAAGAATAAATGTGACATGAACCTGTCGAGAATCCTTTTCCTAGAAAACATAGAAAAATAACTATAGATAGACCAACCAACATGGGTGTTTCAACTGACATTAATAGTCCAATTGAAGAAACCCCTAACTATTTCCTTTCATACATCCTTACGGGAGAAAAATATCATTCTGAGGATGGTCTTGAAGAGTACTTACTTATCATTTTTGGTGGACCACTACTTCACCATAGTTATCCTCCTAAATCTCCTAAATATAAGTCTAAGGAATATGTTTGTTAAGCCCTAAATAATGGCTCGTTACCCCTTAATTGGGGCATATTACATTAGTAATGTTATTTTATTTATGTCGGATTTAGTCCATTAGTTGTAATTATACCTCCTAGTCTCCTATATATACCAATACTTTTTCATTTGGAATCATCTTGTAATTGTACATTTCTATGGGCATAACAAGTTTTCCCCCTCGAACAGGCTTAGTATCTGAATTTCTCTCTTTTTCAAGAAATTGAGTACTTATTCTGAGGTTTTTCTATGCTATATTGATATTTGGTCCTTAACATATGGTATCAAAGCTCAAGGTCTTGGGGTTTCGCTGCTGCATTTGAGACACCTTAGCATTTTCACTATAAAAAAATATTCTAAATCATTTTAGAAGGAACGACTTGGAGGATATTTAGTAGACGGGTCTAGTTACATTGGCTTAAAATTTCATCTCCTGAGGCCTTATACATTCGAAGATATAGTCTTTGCAAGATAGGGTTCTGGAATCTTTTGGAACTGAGTCATTGTGGAATTTTGGCTATAAAATGTTTTCTGTAATGTTTCAGACTTTGAACTTAGGAGGATATTCACAGAAATTAGAAATGTATCGGTGGTAAAACATTCATCTTCTAGGCCATCTTACATTTTTAGATACACCCTGTGGACGTTAGGGTATCTGACTAGTCCTATTGACTAGTCTCAAGAAGGTGTTCCAGGTACAACAATCATAACTTCTTCATAGAGTATACAAACTGAGTGAGGTTGCTTTCATTGTAGAGTGGATAGTCTGTAGTATTTCTGGTACGAGTTTCATAATTTTATAGCAATTACTTTGTGTAGGGCATTCTATAAAAGGGAGATCTCCTAGAAATTCCAAAAATCAACAAGTTGTGGGGAAGCTACCGTAAATTGCACTTGTCACATCCAATTTTGGTCAAACCTTTGGAATTACAGAGAACTGAAAAAAAGAAAGTTTCATACATAGAAGGGCCAAAACTTTGGAGATACAACAGAATAAAGATTGTCTAGCATAACCACCTCAAAATCAAGGTTCAAAAGTGATACTTGGCCAACATGCCACCCAAAAAGAAAAATTCTCCACCAAATAAGCCTCTAGACAATCCTACATGGAGTCTTGATGAAGGTGAATAAATGTGTAGGGACATAAATTATTTACAAAATAAGATAGTATCAAAAGATGAACTACAAGAAATGATGAATGGTTTAAAAGGGGAGATCATGGAAGGATTGAAAAATTTCCTAATAGAGAGGACACCTGAGAGTGAAAATGTATCCCATGAAATTCATGATGAGGACACAAGGAAGGTGAATCAAGAATGGAGAAACTCCAACTTTGGGTTGAAGACCAACCACGTTCCTAAGATTGATATGAGGAAGTTTGATGGCAAGGACCCAATCACATGGATACTTCAGATGGATAAATTCTTTGATCTACATAATGTGCCACATACACAAAAGGTATGAATTGCTTATTTATATTTAGAATCCAATCAATTTGTATGGTTTCGATGTCTTTGTTCTTGCAAATCAGTTGTCACTTGGAAAAATTTCACAGAAGAAATGATATCACACTATGAGGATACAAGGAACAATACCTTCTTTAGCAAATTGATAAATCTCAAGCAAAAGGGTTCAGTTACAGAGCACATTGAGAACTTCCAAAGAATTAATATAAAGGTAACAAATATTCCAAATGCGCACTTGATTGATGTATTCATAGGAACTTTAAAGGATAACATTCAACATGAGGTTCTCCTTTGGAAACCCAAATCATTAGAGAATTCATTTAGGGTGGCAAGAAATGTTGAAAGTAAAAATATGTCTATGGCTACTAGAGGGACCAATCCTAACAGCTATAGAGAGAATAATGTTCCTTCATCTAAAACACCTCAACAATTGCATGAAAGAAAAGAAAAAGGTTTATGCTTTAATTGTGACAACAAGTACAATAAGGGACACAAGTGTGGTGATAATAAATTATTCTACATAGATTGTGAAGAGGAAGAAGAACAAGAACAAGAACCATCTCAAGATGAAAATGTAGAAGCAATTTCATTTGAAAAGTTGACTCCCATGATATTGTGTAATGCATTGGCTGGAATTATCACTCCTCAAACCATCAAGATCGAAGGATATATAAAAAACAAAAAGGTAATAGTCCTAATTGATTCTGGCAGTACTCATAATTTCATTCACTATAAATTACCCAAAGCTCTCAATTGCTTTGTATATCTAGCGCCGAAGTTTCAAGTAATGATTGCAGATGGAGGAACTATTGATTTCTCAGGAAAATGAAATAAGATCAATCTTACTATGGGGGAATATGTAATGAATAGTTCAATGTTTTCTATACCCATGGGTGGTGTTGATGTTGTACTAGGAATCTAATGGTTACAATCATTAGGAACGATCACTTTTAATTTTCAAGAACTTTTCATGAAATTTTCATTGGAAGGAAACTAAATTGAGTTAAGAGGTATCACAGGGAAACCCGATAAGGTGATAATCTCTAATGGCATTACAAAAATATTGAAAAAAGGGGCATCAAGGTGTTATTGCACAACTATGCTCACTATATGTTCAAACATCTCTACCATTTATTCCTCTAGATCTCCAAGGGATCATTGATAAACATTCCAAAGTATTTGAAGATATTCCCAAAGGTATTCCACCCACACGAAATCATGATCACGATATTCACCTAATTCTTGGGAGTGTTCCTCCTAACATTAGGCCATAAAGATACCCTTATTCTCAGAAGAGTGAAATTGAGCGCATGGTTGAAGAAATGTTAGAGGCTAGCATTATTAGACCTAGCCAAAGTTCTCACTTGACATTAGTGGTAATGGTATTCAAGAAATATGGCTCATGGCATATGTGTCCAAATTATAGAGAGCTCAATAATATCACTATTAAATATAAGTTTCCAATTCCTGTCATTGATGAATTGTTAGATGAACTACATGGATCAATCTATTTCACAAAGTTGGATCTCTGTTCAGGGTATCACCATATTAGAATGAAGGAAGAAGATATCCCAAAAATAGCATTCTTAACTCCTGAAGGCCATTATGAATTTTTGGTCATGCCTTTTGGCCTTACAAGTGCAGCTTCCACATTCCAAGGGTTGATGAATTCCATTTTGAAGCCCTTCATTCAAAAATTTGTGTTATTATTTTTTGATGATATACTAATCTATAGCAAGTCTTGGGAGGATCATGCACGACATGTTGACAAGGTGATAAAACTACTAAAGGATCAAAAAATATATGCAAAACCATCCAAATGTTTCTTTGGAGTGAAGGAGGTAGAGTATTTGAGTCATATTGTATCTCATGAATGTGTCAAGATAGACCCTAACAATATTAAGGCCACGATGGACTAGTCGATTCCCAAAACATTGAAGAATATTGGAGGATTTTTGGGCTTGACAGGTTACTACTGCAAGTTTGTTCAGTTCTATGGAAGAATAGAAGTACCTTTAATGACACTAACTAAGAAGGATGCATTTTCATGGACTCTAGAGGCAATTAAATATTTTGAACAACTTAAAGAGGTGATGTGCAAAGCTCATGTCTTGACCACTCCAGACTTCACGAAAGCCTTTATTGTGGAATGTGATGCCTCGGGAAATGGAATTGGTGTTGTCCTAATGAAATAAAAAAATCCCCTAGACTTTGAAAGTTTACCACTCAAGGGAAATAACTTACACAAACCCATTTATGAGAAGGAAATGATGGAAATACTACATGCATTGAAGAAATGGTGTCCTTACCTAATAGTTAGGCACTTCAAGGTCAAAACAGATCATGATAGTCTTAAATACTTCTTGAAACAAATACTATCTTCAGAAGAACAACAAAAATGGGTAACCAAAATATTGGGTGATGATTTTGAAATCATCTATAAAAAAGGGAAGAAAAATGTTGTGGAAGATGAACTCTCAAGAAAGGATGAATATGTTGAGGCCTTGCTCTATGCTATCTTGATCATCCAACCTGATTGGATAATAGAATGAAGGGATGAATGGAATAATGACGAAAAAGTGTGGACTCTCATTCAAAGGTTGCAGCAGGATTCCAGTGCATCAAATACATTTACATGGAAAAATGATTCACTATTGTACAAAGATCACTTATATTTATGTAAGAACTCCCAACTCAAACAAAAGGTACTATTGGAATTGCACACCTCTCTAGTAGGAGGGCACTCAGGATTTTTGAAAAACTATCATAGGGTCAAGAAGGAATCTTTTTGGGATGGCCCTAAAACTGATGTTCGAAGGTTTGTGGCAAAATGTTTGGTTTTCCAACAAAATAAGGTGGAAACAATTAAGACCCTAGGTATTTTACAACCATTAGCCATATCACGTCAGTCTTGCAAGGAGGTTTCCATGTATTTCATCACAGGTTTACCAAAGTCTAAAGAAAAGAGTGTCATAATGGTGATTGTTGATAGACTGACCAACTACACACACTTTTGTGCACTCTCTGATCCCTTCAAAGCTAGTATATTTTCCACCATATTCATGGATCAATTCAAAAGCTACATGGAATCCCAAAGGTTATTGTAAGTGATAGAGATCCCATCTTCACTGGACATTTTTGGACATAATTATTTTCTTGTTTGGGTACTCAATTGGCTCATAGCTCATCCTATCATCCTCAATTTGATGGACAAATTGAGATAGTGAAAAAATGTCTGGAAGGTTACCTTCGTTTGTTTGTCTCTGATTAACAAATACGATGGTTCAAATGGTTACCCTTGGTAGAATGGTGGTATAACACTTCCTTTCATATTGCAACAAAAATGACACCATTTATGGCACTCTATGGATACCACCCTCCTTCCATCACTTCTTCTCTAAAAGAAAAATCTAAGGTTGAAGTAGTGGAATATCACATAGAGCATCAACAACAAGTTCTCCACATATTAAAGGACAACCTAACAATGGCACATAATCACATGAAACAACAAGAAGATCAACATCGTAGCGAAATAAGTTTTGAAGTAGGAGATTGGGTGTTTTTAAGACCACAAACATACACACATATGTCTCTCAAGAAAGCCAAGAAAGATAACAAATTATCACCAAATTAATATGGCCCTTATAAGGTGTTGCAAAAGATTGGTGCTATGGCATAGACATTGGAGTTTCCTACATCTTCACGAGTACACCCAATTTTCCATGTTTCATGGTTAAAGAAGGTTATAGGTGACAAGATCTAAATTCAAAATATATTGCTAGAACTTGACGAGGAAGGAAAAATCATATTGGAGCCTAAATCCATCACTGACACAAGAATTTGCCAGCTGAGGAATAGATCCATGTAACATCCCGCTCTGGTGCACTGAGACCACTTATTATTTGAGGACACTTGCTCGCAAGTGATCTAGACCCTTTTTGACATTAGACCTATTATATTTGATTATGATGTGATTGACAGATGACATGATGTGTTACTATTTGATTCGACGGGTGCTATTAACTCAGTTTGATTGAGTGTGCAGGGTTTTTGACCTTGAGGATGCAGAGGCATTGGTAGAACCCCCTTGGACTCCGGACTGAGTCAGGGAGTGTGCTTTTGGGTTGATATGTTTATTATGATGTTTCATTTGATTTGATGATCTGATGTTGACATTTCTGACATGGTTATTGGTGATGCAGGCTGACGATAGCTTGTCGACTTGACTCACATATGGAGTAAAGGGGCAACACACGATTGCAGAGAGGTTGAGGGAGAGGGGTGGACAACAACCCTGCCACCGCCTGCTAGCACTCCCACCATGGCTCAAATTGTAGGTTAACGTTTACCTAGTTCGAGAGGATCCACGATGCCGTGAGGGCCGACTGCGACAGTCGCTCACGATGATTCTAAGGGGTGCGCAATAAGGTAGGGGCCTTATTCCTTAGAGCCCTTAATCTCCTACTAGTTCACCTGGCGGAGTATTGACTCCAGGGGTTATAGAGGTCTACCAATCAGTTCAGTCTGTGAGTGGCACCCTTGGAGCACGTGGTGCATCCTGAAGGGCACGTCGCACAGAAGAAACTTAGTCGGCGAGTGGCACCCTTGGAGCACGTGGTGCATCCTGAAGGGCACGTCGCCAAAAGGAATTCCAGAGGCGAGTGGCACCCTTGGCACACGTGGTGCAACCTGAAGGGAACGTCGCGGTAAAGGTGGATGATGGAGTCAGCCTAATTATCCCTAAGTCTTCAGCACCTGAATAAAACCTTAAGCATTACCCTTAACGAGTCGTCGCCTAGCTCATAATCTAAACCCTAAGCCTAAGACCTTCTAGAAACCGGGGGGAAATTTTAGTGTGGCCTTAACAATTGAAAATTCAAAAAAAAAGAATGAAAACAAAAAACTCAGACCGTCACCCTCCCTTTATCCTTGTCCACTTAATTAAACTATCTTCCTCGCCTTGATCTTCCAGTATCCATCTTCCTTTACTTGTGCAGTTCACTTTCACTAAATCGCTAGCCCTCCCCGTAAATCCTCTTTATTCATTTTGTAAAACATTACTTTTCCCCTATACTGTTTCGCCATCGCCTTAATCTCTCTTTAATCCTAATTATACAGATATATTAATGGTAAATTAAATAATGAATGCATGCTTCCTAATAGAAAAAATGAAAACATAAATATATGTATATTCATATTATGAACAAATTATAAACAAATTATAAAAGTTATATTTATATTATGAACAAATTTAAAAATAATAATAATGAGGAGCGCTCATACCCTTGAATTTTTGAAAAAGAAAAATAAAAATGAATTATATAAACGATTTAAACTAAAAAGAAAATTAAGAAAGTCAAAAGAGAAAAGGGGGGAAAACCTAAGTAAAAAGAGAATTAGGGTTTGAGGGGATAAAGGGATGGGAGAGGGGAAAAGAAAAAGGGATTTTTGGCTGAGATTGGATGGCTATTGTGGAGGGAAGAGAAACTGACTGATTTTCTGGTGGAAGTTGGGAAGCCTCAACACATTTGAGTGGTAGCTCAGCCTTGTAGGCGATCTAAGGAGCTAGTGACTCTCTGGTTGTGTGTGGCCCCTTTGCGGATCGAGGGGCTGAGGGGGAAGAAGAGTACCCCTAGCATTTGGCTGGGAGGTACCGGTGGGTTCTTCATGGTCGGCAAGAAGGAGCAGGAGCGGCAGGAGCACAAGAATCGTTGCAGAAAGTGAATAAGGCAAAGGTATGTTCCTAAACTGAGTAGAGTAGAATGGATAGTGATTTACGGTTGTTATTAGGGTTGTATTGTTGTGGAGTGTTGTTTCCAGTCCTTCATACTCTGTAAAAAAAAAAAAAACGGGGGTACCTTAGAAGATCTTCGTTTTTAAATAGGGTAGTTATGGGTTCAGGTATGTCGTTGTGGTTTCTGCTATTCCGTTGTGGGCGTTGGGGCAGTAGGGCATACTCCTCTACCCTGCGCGTGAGTATCTGTGTTGGGAAATTTCATTATCTCCTTGGCCCTGTCGTTTCACCTTGGGCATAAAATTTTCTTGTATACGCAGGGAGCTTGATGTGCAGTAGGTTTTTTTTTTATATATTGATACCTTGGAGTTATATTATTGGGCCCTTTTTATATCTCGGTGGGTATTATTCTTACCTGGTCGATTTGCTTACCCATGGGGGCTTCTTCCAGTGGGTTTTCTCCTGAACCATGGGTGGTTTTTCCGCATTAGGGTTCGTCTTTCTTTTTACCATGGGCGAAATGCTCCCAGTATATTTTCATTGGGCACAGTGGGCAGTTGGGCAGTGGGTTTATTTTTTTTTTGTGTAAACGATCTGTTCTCAGTTGACCTTCGTTTGGACAGAGTGGGCGTTTTTAGGGCCTCCGTTCTACCTCGCCCAGGTGTCTGATTCCAAGACGCCCCACTCGCCTCTGCTAGACCTGGGTCGTCATCTCGCCTTACCCTCTCCTGGCATTCGCTCAGCTTGAGGCTGCAATCTCGCCCTGTGTTGACTTCGTCCCTTCCTTGAAGTGTTGTGTTGGGGGCGTCTTCACCCTCTCGTTTCGATTTTAACTGTTCCACTCGCATCCGTGCTCAGGGGCGTCTCATGCAACCGTGTTCATTAGCATGGTCAGTTTTAAACGTAGCCTGACAACTCTTACCACATAAAATTTACACCTGCTTAACACTGCGCCACCAATCCATATCACCGCTACATGTCCAACCGTGACTAACAATCCTTATCTGCGCACTAGTTCGTTTCCCAGATTAGATTAGGGTTTAGCTTTGGTAGTTCCATTCTTTTTCAGAAATTTTAGGTGGTTCTAAATGATTCGGGTTCAAACCCTAAAACCCTTAGGGTTCAATAAACAACCAATGCCGCGCTGGAGTATCTTTAATCCACCACTTAACAATCAATCCCGAATGTGGGGTTGGGGCTTGAATATCCAGTCCACAATCCATTTAGATATCGCCTATCAGCGTTCCTCGACCCCAAAAACTTGGTGGTTGTTCTGTTTTCTTTCCGTATATACTTTCACCTTTAATAATTAGGAGTGGTGACCACGTTGCTTTAGTTAGTATTTGCATTAACGCTAGGTTTTATTTTTACTACTAGTACATTCTAATTGATAGCTGCAATCAAAACGTTTACTTGCACTTTTCATTAATAAGAAAATTAAAATCTTCTTTACCAAATGCGAGATAAAAACCTGTCAGAATTTCCAGCGCTCCTTTAGAATGGTGTTGATGGGATCAGCCCTGTCTATTAATAAATTTAGTGGATTCTTTCAAGGATGATGTGGTAAATTCTGGAATTAAATTGTATTACCATTATGTAGTTCTGATATAAACTGTTAATTCGCCTTAACTGTTATCTTAAATTACTTTGCAGAAGTTACAACCAGCACCCTTGTTGTACGAATACACAGGAGCTGTTTAGTATAGTCTTTCCCTTGGTTAAGAAATTGTTAACTCGAATACTAATATTATTTATTGAATTGGTAACGCTCGTAGATTGCATAGTTAAGTAATTGGTTACTTATTGAGTAGTTGCAATGTTATTATTACTTAATGGAAATGTCAATTCTAGTGGAAATGCAAGTTAAATAGTGGGTTAATGCTCATATGTATGGTTATCTGTGTTGCAATATGAATATCTTCTAATTTAATCATTTAATGGAAATGTCAGTCTCGGTCTTGTGACAATCCAGTGTTTTTAAATTCGTTGGCATGGTTGTTGCAATTTTATTATCCCTTAATTTAATCATTTAATGGAATATCGATATTAGTGGACCTTGCAATGTTAAGTATGTGATTAGCTGTAGGATTAATAATATTAAATGGAGACGTTAATACTAGCAGAAACGCAATGATAAGTAATAGTTTAATGCAATAGAATATTATTAATTGAATGCTCATGTTGGTAGAATTGCAATGGTAGGTACTAGTTAAAGGCAATAGTAATACTATCAATGAAAAGTTAATGTTGGTGGAATTGCAATGAGGAGTAATAGTTTAAATGCACTAGCAATATTATTGATTGAATGTCCCTGATGATAGAATGGCAAGGATGAGTAATAGTTAATGCAATAGTGATATTGTAAATTAAATGTTAATACCGATAAGGTTTTAAGCGCAATATTGATATTGACTTCCACACATTATTGGCTTCCACCTATTAATAACTTATTTGTTATAGGCCATGTCATAATAGGCCTTCATTGATTTATCTGTTATAGGTTTAAGGTTTAATATTGTTTAAATTGGGCCCAACAATAATAATGGTAAAATAGAATATTAATTTTGGTTAAAGCTGCAATTGTAATATTTGCTTAATGGCAATGGTAGTGCTTGTTAGATGGCAATACTAATAATTTGTTTTATTACTTGGGTATTAATCGTTTAAATTGCAATAATAAGGATGTATGATTTGCCAAGGCAACAATGATGCCTGAGAATTAATATTGGTGTAGTGGCCATGACATTACATTGTTAACTTGCAATAATCAGGTTGTTTTAATTGCCAAGGAATTAATGATGGTTGATTTGCAATTTAGGGTTGTTTATTTGCCATGAAATTACTTGTCAAGTTGCAATTCTAAGGGTCATTTTATCTTGCAAAGTGAGTGGTGATTGGGTGAGTCACATTGTTAATATCTGTTGGATGAGAGTTCGGACGATGTTTAGATTGCAATGTTATTATCGGCTTAGTTGAGAGGTTAATGATTATTGTCATGTCAATGTTGAGTGGATTCTTTTAGTTTCCATTGATCGTAATCCCTAATGTTAATGCTCTTGGTCAAGTTAAATGTTAATAATAATTGTTAAGGTTAAGTGTATTTTTTGCTAGAATACTAATCAAAGCAAGGAGGCTGATTGTATGCGTAGGGTAAGGAATGCCGACATTATTGTTGTTTTGTGTCAATTATTAGGAGATGGTAATGTTTATTTTTAATGAGGACCTATATGTTGGAATGCCTTGGATTAAGCATTGTGTCGAATGAGTTCTCCTGACCTGCATCTACCGTCGAGGTCACGAATGTCCTGGATTTTGTAATACTTGGTGGTATTGTATTGTGCAGTCTGTTCGTGTCGGGTGGGATCTAGACACCTCTTGTAGCTTAGTATTATTAAGTGTGTGTAATCCGGTGGAAGGAATCCGGTGCCGTATCAAGAGTCTCGGGCTGTTTAAAGGCACAGTTCCACTCTTGCGACACACTCTGAGTCGTATCAGTAGTCTCAGGCTGTTTAAAGGCACATTTCCACTCCTGCGACTCTACTGTCGGATTCTTTCATTCGGTGATGGTATTGTGCCTAACCCCTGGTGTCTGTCTCTACCTACAGCCGCTAGTTGCCCGCCTCTTGTCTGGGGGCGTTTGCTTCTTGTTGTCACTATGATATACCGGGTCATCTTGATTGTGTTCGTCTTACTTGCGTCCTGTTGGTTCGAGTGTTGACGTAGAGTTGAGGGGGTTGTTTCTTCTATACACGCGCACACACTTAATA
>ML780718.1:952152-962342 GCA_009831015.1 Picea engelmannii
CTCAGGGTAAATAAAATCTGAAAGGATTACACGCAAACGTCTATGCTAACATTTGGATAACTTATATGACCTTGAATACAAGTTAAAGAGGGTAACTAATTTCAACATTAATGGTTCTTAAATGAAGTATGAGTTCAGAAATATGGGAACAAAGAAGAACCCATAGACTGCTAATTTTGGAACTAGTTTTTCTCCAACGGAAAAATATCTTTCATCAGATTATTTAGAGAGTATAAGGAAATATTTTCACGGAATTATGATAATATTAAAACATTTGAAAAAAATATAATTCAAGAGGTAACCTCATTGAAACCTGATGTTAACCCTTTCAACGGAAACTAACAAAGATGTGTCATAATCTATAACCCTTACTAAAAGGGTATTTAAAAAAACTTATTTTCTCTAAGATACTTTTTCATGTACGATATACTCAATGGGTAAAAAATACGGTCTCGATAAGGAAAAATAATGGAGATATAGGATTCTGTGGATTTTAGAAACTTAGAAAAAACATCTCTAAATGACAATTACATTGTTCCTCCCATGGAACAAATTTTACAATGTGTTTCATGGTCTTAAATGGTATCTTTCCTTAATGGGTTCTTAGGAGAGAAACAAGTCTTGGTTTTTAATAATGACTAATTTAAAAAAACCTTTAGAACCAAATGGGGAACCTATTCCTATCAAAATATTCCATTTGTATTGATTAATGTTGGGGTTACCTTTAAAATAGAAATGGATATAACCTTTCAAGGATTAATTGGAAAGTTTGTTTTGGTATATTTGGATAATGTGACAGTTTTTTTTGAAGAAAAAAATAGTAATGATGTGAATCACCTCAAACAAATTTTTTTATTGATGTCACATATATGGTATTTCTCTTAATCACAAGAAGTATATTTTTGAATTAGATGAAGGAATACTGGTAGGGTGTATTGTATGAAAGTATGGAATAATGATTGAACTTGAGAGAATATAAACAATGTCAAAACTCCATTTTCAACAAAATCATAAATCTATGCAATCTTTTCTCTCCAACATAAATTTGTGCATATAATTTTCCAAAGATTCTCTAAAACTATCAAACCTCCATAAGATATGATAAAAAATAATGAAAAATCCAAGTGGGTTTGAAATAAAAGGAATATTTTTCCATATCATGGAAGATATAGAAAAATATTATGCTATGATGAGGGCTACTTTTGGTAAGGATTTTATATTGTACACTTTTCTTCTGAAACTTAAATGGAAGTTGCAATGACTCAGAGAAACAATGAAGGGGATCTAGTCCCAATTGCATTTATGATTTCATGTTTAGAAGGGGCAGAATTGAAGTACCTTAAAGTACATAAGAAATACTTTGTTATTTTCAAAGCTATAAAACATTTAAGGCGTTACATTCTGAAATATCAGACTAAAAGTATAGTACCTTACCTTGCAGTTAGGAATTTGTTGGTACAACAAGATTTGGGTGAATAAAGAGCTCACTATATTATTTCCATATAGGAATATGAAATGGAGATCAACCTTACAAATATTTTGAAAAGAAAATGGTTGTGAAAACTTGTAGTGGAGTCTAACGATGTGAAGCAAAATGAGGAAGGATGGAACAATGAGGATCCTTTAACTTAAAATGAAATTTGTGACATTCTCGTTCCTACTGACTATAGGTATTATGGGTTAAAGTATTATCTTACTCATGGATGTGCTCCCTAGTATTTGGAACCTAAAAAAATATCTCTCTTATTGAGGTCATCTCAATATCAACCAATAAATGAAATTATTTTCATATGAAACTATGATGATGTCTTGTTAACATGTTTGGAGAAATCAAATGTAGAAAAATTTTAGTCTGAGCCACATGATGGTCTTGTTGGAGGTCATTTTGGAGGGGACACTATTGGACATAAATTAGTTTGAGAAAGGTACTAGTAGTAAACATTATTCAAATATGCTCATGCTTATGCAAGGAAATGTGAAGTATACCAAAAGTCAAATTGAAGAAAAAAGAAACCTAAATTTCCTCTCCATTATATTTTAGATGACAGTCCCTTTCTTTAATGGCCCCAACCGTTACCACACAAAAATGACATACAACAAGTATTTTTTTTTTTTAAATCATTGGGAAAATTATGTCAACAATAAAATCATAGAAACACAACTTGACGACATCAAATGAATGAATTACACTCGACACATCGTCGTAATCATCACGTCACAACTGACACATCCATAATTTAGTAACAACATATAATCAACCATCATCATAAATGAACAACAACACAAAGTAACAACATCACCCACTACTCATCATTGATATAAATAACAACGCAATCAATGCACAAATGAAGGATATCGATGCATAAACATATAAGTCATACAATATTAGAACATCAATATTAGAGAAAATTATGACAACACTCATCATATAAACATTATAAAATGACTACCTTCTCATCCTACCTTGCAACATTAGGACCTCCAAGACACATAAGAAACACTCAAGCCTAGGTTCCCATCGATTTTGACCATTTAAGGTATCAGGGCTAGTGACTGTAATGAGAACAAGGAGGTCTCTACATCCCACCCTCCAAAATCAACTCCAAATCAACTAAGCTAAATAACATCATCAACGATCATCCAAGCACAAAGGAATTCTAATAAACACATACATTTAACATAAAATTCCATGGCGCAAGAGAACTAAAATACTAAATCCATCTAGTGATGACATAATTCAAAGTGCAGCAATCTACTTATTTAAATTTGTATTCAAAAACAAACATCTACTTAACTTCCAGGTGCACGATTAAATCATTCATCAATTATAATAATCAACATCATTGTCAAGGTAATGCACATGATCCATTTTCCAGATTAACATATTCACTTATTTATCACTGCACACAAATAATCAAATCATAACAAACTCATACTGCAACATGGTGACAAGCGGAACAATCTACTTATTTAAATTTGTATGCACAAACAAACATCTACTTAACTTCTAGGTGCACGTTTAAATCATTCATTAAATTACAATAATCAACATCATTGTCAAGGTAATGCACATGATCCATTTTCTAGATTAACATATTCACTTATTTATCACTGCACACAAATAATCAAATCATAACAAACTCATACTGAAACATGGTGACAAGCACATACTAAACTAAGTACTAAACATTTATGCATCCACTTAGATCATAACATGTTGGTTATTATTTTATCTGAGTTTAAATCATTAAGTTGATTGATGCAGGGTTCATGTCTACTAGGGTTCCAACAAATCCTCTAAAATTATCAGCCCTCCTGGTAGAATAGAAGTAAACGCAACACATAGAGTGCACTGCGCAATATCACCCTAGATAGTCTTAATGGGGGGCTACAACATTCAAGTGTTTGCAGTTGAGGATTGAGTGGCGATCTGAGAAGTATGCGTTGAGAGCTCTATTTAACATATTACAACAATAAACCATCATTCACTATTATGCATGGAATATAATTAACTCATACATTCAACATACTAACATATACTTAGAAATCGTAAGAAAACACATGAATTCAATTGCACAACATAGGTTTTACAGTGCTTCACCCCCTCGGGCTACGTTCACAAAGATCTGGCTCTTAAGCTATGCTATTATAGCAGTTTCAAAACTACAGTTTCATGCGCTTTACATATCTTTTCATTTGGGTTGAGATCTATTATGAGGAAGACTAGATCGCACCAATATCCTCATCCTACGATATAACCCTCAAGATCTACCCTCGTTCTTCTTCCCTATCTCAATATCTTACAAAATTAGATCGTATATCAAAATATTATAACTCGATACACTATATCCATCTCAATCTTTCTCTCCTAACCCTCTAGTCATCTTTATGAAACCTAGGTATCTATATTTATACATTTTTGGCTCATCATCCATTACAATGTATTACAAAAGCCATAACCGTAGCTTCATTAGGTATTACGTGCATGCACGCATGCTCATCTTTTTTCCAGCTGTTGCTTTCCTCGTGCATTCCTTCTTTCCCAAAAATATACTTTCTTTATTCTTTGGCCTGCTTCCAACAGGCTCCCAACATTGACATGTGGCTCGTCCGGAGCCACCTAACCTTTTTGTGTGTCATCGATCTCTCTAGAGATCACTTGGATCTTCTCCCTGAGCTTTATTGCTTGTGTTTAAGCCTACGCAGTCTTCTCCTTGAATGCATCCAATGCCTGCGATGCAATATCATTGTTGATCAACCTTGCACATTTTTCCTCAACATGTGCCATATATGTCTTGGCTTCCTCTTCTCATGCAATGACTTCCACTATCCTCTCTTGGAGTGGTTCCATTTGAGCTTGGCACTCATTTTTCTGTGTCTACACAGTGGTGAGTTATGCCTATAGTTTATTCATGTCTTGCACCCCTTTTACATGCTCTTTGATTGACATTGTCCCCTCCTCTTATTTAGGTCTTGGATAGCTGAGATTATCATTTCCTCCTTTTGGTAACACTTATAGACTTCTTGATCCTCTTCCATCTTTGTCCAAAGTTGTACTGCTTTGTCAAACAATTCCCTCATTGCATGGACCTGTCGTTCTATCTCATGTAGCCGCTATGTTTCCTCAGGCTCCCTTTTCTCCGTTATCTCTGGTGGAGTGGTAGGTGTGAGTTTCTCATGGAGATTCTTGATATCTTGCTAGTATTGATTGATTGTCTGCATAATGTGATTAATATTTTTTTTCGTTGTGAGTTTGACCATATGCAGATTATTTGGGATCTTTTCACAGGTTACTGCGACTTTCTGCTCCAATCCCTTCACACATTCCCTCTCCTCTTTGGTCTCAAGCCTGGCCTACTCAAATATCAATTCCATATTTTCCTGTTTATCTTTTTACTGCTGCAGTTTCGTTTTGTCTGTATGTGCACGAGACTGTACCTCTTGTGTAATGATGACCTATAGTTTATATAGGACCTTGGTTGGTATCCATGGAAATGCCATATTCAATTGTGTGAAATCCTTTAGGGGTGTTTTCCACACTATATCATTCATACACAACATGTTGGGTGTGTCATGGAATGTTTCACTAAGATGTGGTATTGTCTGGACTGTATTCTACTCACTTGCTTCATGTTATCCTCCTATTTGTGATGTTGATGGTCCTATTTCTATGTTGTTGCTAGCTTCCTACACTTCCCCTCTCTTCCGGAGGAGTTGTCATATGTCTGCTAGCTCTTATTCAATTATGTCCCTTTGTTGCACAACATTCTCCAAATCCTCAGATGTGAGATCTTGGACCAATTGGGCTATCATTTATGCATCATCCTCCATCATCATGTATTCTAGAGGTATTCTATGTTCCTTCATCTTCTTTCACATGCCCCCCATCTAAGTAGTTGGATTCTTATTGAGTCCTAGTTCTTGCAGAGTAGGATTTGGTGTAGTCCCATGCACTACCTCAATCTATTTTTGTTGTACTCAGGCCACCTGAGTGGTGTTATTCTCCCTCATTCGGACTCTTGTCATTGATGTCCCCCCTTTATTATACTTTTGTTGGGCACTGTGACTTCCTAGGGTTGTGCTTATTCTTTCCCTACCTCCTCAGCATGTGTATGTTCCTTCATTTCCTCCTCTACCCCTACATGTATGTCTCGAGTGAGGAGTGGAATCATCCATTCATCCTACAAATCCTTGATGACCATTTCTATGTCTCCCTCTGTGATGCAATAGCACATTTGTAGCCATTGTTTGTTGGGTTCCTTTCGTGCCTAGATCCACATCGCATGTTGAGTGGCCTTTAAGTTAGCTATGGCCTGATAGTATGCAACATCCTGCGGTGTTATCCTCCATATGTTGGCGATGGTATCTTCTAGATCGCAAAGATATCCTTTGAATATATTTTTGTTCATCTTTTTGTTCCTGGCATCCAAAGCAGTGCCAAGCAATAAGTATATCGCTCCATGATTGGGTTTCGGTTTGCTGGAGAAAAATACACATTTCAGTTCCTTCCATCCCATAATGGCTATCAACATGATCAACCATGAATAATGAAACTCTATCCCCATATCATGTGCATCCTTCCAGTCATCTAGAAACATATTCAAAAAATAAGGGTCCCAACTGATCGTGGTGCCCTCGGAAAACTGTGTTGCCACTGTGACCACCACGACCAAGACTTCCTCCTTGTGCCATTTTTTGAGTAGCTTGCGGGCCATGATTTTCATGGCCATTCTTGTCGTGTTGTCACTGACCCTTTTAATATTAATTCTATGTGTCCCCCTATCAATGTTGTATTTCTTCTTCAACTCTTCAATGAGAGGTTTCTCCTTTTTTTTATCATTGAGGAACTATGTGGGGTCCATGCCCCTTGATGGAAGTCTTGTGATGTACGCAATGCCCATAGGTGTTTTCTGTTGGGTTTCTTCCATCACGAATCTCAGGCTTCTCGGTGTAGCATCTGGTGATCGGATTTCATCCATATTGATACTTATGCTTTGTCATCAATATTGATACTTATTGTTTGTCATCTTAGGGTTTGTGCTTTGTTCCTAAATCTAGGTTGTTTGGAATTTTGGCTCGATACTTATTTTTTTGGCGGTGCCATGATGGTAAAGGTTGATTTTCCGCAGAGCTTAGTGGCCTCTACAACTTCTATAAACTTATCTTTGTGCTTCGTATTCTCTATATCTCTCTGTCTCTTCTAGTTTTATAATAATATTTTTTTTCCCACATCCTTGCTTTGTATGGGTGTCGTGTCAAGATTTTTGAAGACTTTATCTTGATTTTGGATTCAATAAACTTCTAGTTCCTTTGTACTTGAAACTAATCTCCCTCTGACGCAATTAATGGGTCATACCGCCAATCATTTCTAGCATTTAATTCTACAAGCCTTCGTCACTTAACATGTCTTTCGTCGTCTTCTCCTTTCCCTTTTATTTTTGTGTTGAACTGACTGTTGGTCTTGTCTTCATTGGGCTCATATTCCAAGTGTGTGTTCTTGTTCTCCTTTCGATGCAATGTACCTATGTTTTTATCGTTTGATACCCTTCTTCTTTGTTTTCTTACTGTGCAGTGGCTTTCAAGTTGTGGGTGGTCGACTGTCCTTGTACATTTTCAATCGACTCCCATTGGTCATCCATTTGAGTTATGTTCCTCCCAAGTCTTTATACTATACAAATCCCCTATATATAATATTTTTAAATTTGTAAAGCCCTAAACAACGCATTCTAAGTTTCCTTGGATGTTGCATGACTTTGTTGTCATACATCAACACTAAGTCTCCTTCATTGAAAGTTTTCTTCCTGATATGTCTTTCATGCCATGATTTATCCCTAGGCTTCTGAACTGGTTGTTGGAACCCTTCTAGGATTCTATCTTCCTCCATGATCATTATTTGATTTAGCCTATCCTATATTGTGCCTCGTTATGTCATGTGTGTAATCGTTTCTACGTACAGACTGGGTACCAAAAATTCTAATTGCACTACTGCTTCTTGTCCATATACCAATCTGAATGGAGTGTGTTTTGTCAACTTATTGCATGTGGTCCTATATTCCCACAATACTATCAGTATTTTGAGGCCCCAATTATCCTTGTTGACATTAAAGATATTTGTCAGTGTGTTTTCCAAGATTTTGGTGAATGCTTCTATTGCTCTGTTTGCTTGTGGATGATATTGTGTGCTCTTTTGATGGTGGAATTCAATCTCTTCAGTCATAGACTTAATAGTGATATTAATGAGTTGTGTGCCTTGGTCTCTCATCAAAACTCTTGGGAAAAAAAATCTAGTGATTACTTGTTCAAATATAAAGTGTGATGTTGTTTCTGCGCTTCAATCTTTGACCGATGTTTCTTCTACCCATATTTATAATCATTTTGTCATGGTGATAATGTATATTGCTCATGTCCTCTTTGATGGTGGGTTAATTGGTCCCACAAAATCTATTTCCAATTTTTCAAATACCTACAACGTTATCTGTGGTTGCAGTGGCATCTCATGCCTTCTATTGTGTTTACCAACCCTCTAACAGAGGATTCATATCTAGTAGGACTCCTTCTACTCTCTGAGAATGGTTGGCCACCAAATTCCTACGTGCAATACCTTATGCATGATATCTTTGCCTGTGTAGTGCCCTCTTGTTATTCCCTCATGGGATTCTTCTAAAACCCTTGGTATTTCATGGTGTAGAACATATCTTCATAAGATGCTATCTACACCCATTTTTTATAAGTGTCTTGTGATCATTTGATAGTCTACAACTCGGACTACCAGTTTTTTCTTGCACATGTTGTTGTATTCCTGTGGCACAATACCTATACTCAATTACTCAATGATGTCTACAAAGTACTCATCGATGATCTAGAATGAAAATAACTTTGCATCCATAAAGTTGTCCTCTAAACTTGTAGGTTCCTCTCTATTCGTGCTCCTTGATAGGTGGTTAGGTCCTGCATTTAAATTTCCTAGATTGACAATTAATTCAAAATCAAAATCTTGAAATAGGAGTAACCATAGACACATTATCCCCCCCAATACTGCATTTTTGACTAAGTATTTAAGAACTAAGTGATGTATGAACATATTAAAATGTTTTTGGAATAAGTAGTGCCTGAACTTCTGGAGTGCATAAACCATACCTAGGACTTCCCTCTCTATAGTATTATAGTTCTTCTCTGATTTTGATAGTTTTATGCTCATGAATACTATAGGATGATCCAAATATACTTCTCCTGGTTGTGCCAAAATAGATCAAATTGCTATGGTTGATGAATCTACATGTACGTGGAATTACTTCTCCCAGTCTGGAAATACTAGTATTGGTGTGGTGACCATCTTTTCTTTGAGCATATCCCGACCGTGTTGACAATATTCGTTCCACTGAAACTTTGTATCTTTCATTAATAGTTTCTCCATCGTCACAGTGATCTTCACGTACCCTTTGATAAATTTCATGTAGTATCATGTGTTTCCCAATGTCTCTCTTAGTTGTTGGACTGTCTTTGGTGGTGGTAAGTTAACAATTACTGCAATCTTCACAGGATCTACCAGTAAACCTTGTTTTCATACTATATGGCCCAATAGTATCCCAAATGGTGTTCTGAATATACATTTATTGATGTTTAATTATATATGGAACTGCCTGCACCTTTCCAACATCATATGTAAAAGCTCTACATCATCTTTCAACAGACTATAGACTGTCCAACTGTCCAAGTATACTTCTAGGAATTGGCGGATGAATTCCTTAAATGTAGCTATGACTACTCTGAAAATATTTTTGGTTCATTATTCACTCCAAACGTCATGACCGTGTACTGGTAGGATCCCCATTCTGTAGCAAATGTGGTCTTCTATCTATCTTTGTAGAATTCCTGCAAAAACCTCGATAGATCTAGAATTCTAGTTAAATTGAACACAAACAATTTGTTGATATTCAAGAGAAGAGAAAAAGGTTTTTCTCTATAAATCGGAGAATTATATTAATCAAAAATGAATATGCATGAGAAACCGTCCTCAAAAAAGAAGAGAGGAGGTGAATATATAGAATTTTCAACATGGAAATTCTAGTCAAAAAAAGCTAGAAATAGCTAAAATAGGTGTCATAAGCTAAGGGAGACCACATAGTTCGACCTAGACCACTAAAGATACATGTCACACACTCATTAATTTCCAAAATAATTAAGTGATGTGAATTACGTCACTTAATCTCACTTAACTGACAAGAGAAGCAGTTCCAACTCACCTAACTAACCCAAAATAGTAGTTACTAATAATATTAATGGCAAAAATCATTAATTAAGGAATAAATCTCTCACTCAAAGAGGAGGTGTGAATTCCCCAATAATATATGATTTTTTCATGGGGGATTTGGAATAAATCAAGGATAAATCAAGAAAAATAAAGAAAATCAAGAACCGAGAGTTGAGTCTTGATCTAAAATTAGCAATTTTCCCTAAAATCTGGGGATGAGGCGTCCTTCTTCTCTATGTGGTAAAATTAGGTTAAATAAAGTGGAAATGAATGTATTAACCAATATCTAGGAGTCTAATCTAGGTATAAACTAATGTAAGTTAGGATTATGCTCCAACACCCCCCCTTAAGCCTAACTTTAATGACAAAAAAATTGAGTCCCGACAACTTGGCCATTTTAGATACTCATTACATAAAAGAATTCCTCATGAAAAGAGGA
>ML780718.1:962508-977061 GCA_009831015.1 Picea engelmannii
CAAGAAGAGTAAAAAAATGTTGAGTGGTTGAAAGTGACCTACTTAGTTGTCTCCACCACTCCAAGAATAGCTCTCAGTTCTGAAAATTTATTTTCAGTGAAGGACTTGGTAAATATGTCTGCAACCTCATAGTGTGAATTTGGATCTGAACCAAGTGAAATATAGAAATGTATGGGAAGAAAAGTTTCTCTGGAATCCAAGGCTTGAGGAGCCCCAAAAAACTGTGATCTAGTCCTTCTTGCATACGCAAGATCACCGACTAGTTCGCTCGCATCTTGTAGGGTTTTCTCTGCCCAAGTTGGTAGATGAGTTGGAGTAGCCATGACCTGCTCCTCATCCTATGTGTCAAACCTTAAAGGATGCTCTGATGGTTTTTCTGAATTTCTCGAATAATTTTCTGACTCCTCCTCATTAGTGACAACAAGTGGTTCCTCGACAGAGTCTTCTAAGAAATCATGCAGTGATTCTTCTTCAAACTTCACACTTCGAGCTAGAATGAACTTTTCAGTGTGAGAGTCCAGCAATATATATCCTTTGAAACCTTCAATATATCCAATAAATATGCATTCAACACTTTTAGGATCGAAATCCTTCCTCTTATATGTCGAAATGTGAGCCCATGCCCGTGAACCAAAAATATGAAAGTGCGACACTTTCAGTTTCTTACCAGTTCAATATTCAAAAGGAGTGGTGCCTTTGAGTGATTTGTGAGGAACTCAGTTCTAAATGTATGCTACAAAATTAATAACTTCATCCCATAGCTTGGGAGCTAATTATTTTGACTGTAACATACAATTTTCTATCTCTTTTAAGGACCGGTTTTTCCTCTCCGCAACACTGTTCTGCTATGGTGTATATGCCACTGTGTGTTGTAGTTGTATACTAATTGAATGATATGGGAATGGGCCTATAATGTCACTATTAATAATCCCAAGAGGTGAAAAATCTCTCTATTCCTTCCCCTTTTCAAACCTTTTCTCTGGATGCTTACCAAGAATGCATCCTTGACATACACTGTTTGTGAATTTAATAGTTGGCAATCCTTCTACCATGTTTTCCTTGTTGAGTTGATGCAAGTACTTATAGTTTAGATTGCCAAATATTTTATCACATAACCTGTTGATATCATTAGATTGTGACAAAAATACAGTTCTAACATATTTAGGAACAAAATGGGAGAAGAAATACAAACGAGAACCCTGATCTGCAATTCCATGTGCAAGTTGTGAGCCTGTGGAAATGTTGGTAATCACTGCAGAGTCTATAGTGAACTCCACCTTCCTTCCAGATCCAGAATGAGTGATCTTATATATCAAGAGAATATTTTCATACATCGAGGGAAAATGAAGTACATTTTTGAAGCATCCCCCTTCAATATCAACAATTCCTTCTCCGCACACCTTTGTGGGTGTGGCATCTCCCAAGTAAATTGGGGATCTGATGCTTTCTTCGATGGAGGAAAATTAATCTTTTGATGCATCCATATGGTTAGATGCACCTAAATCAAGGATCCAATCTGATGGAGTGGATGTGATAGCTATTATATCATTACCATCTCATGCTCTCCCTCCCGTTATGTTATCATCTTTCTTCTTTGCATTTTCAAGCACCGTGAGATTGTGCTGCTGCAATTTCTTAGCCATCTCATCAATAGTCTTCCTCATGCAATTTTGTTTTGGGATGAAAACATTTGGAACAGTAGTTGAAAAGTGTTATTTCCTTATTCTTCTTCTTACCCTTAGGCTCATAAGAGTTCTCTGAAGATTGTGGGAATCTCTCCTTCTTTGATTCAGAAAATTTACCTGTTCCTTTTACCTTGTCTTTTCCACTTCTCTTTGGAGCATTAGTAGCCGCAAGTGCCTAGTTCTTGGAATGCTTGATGCCACCCATTTGGACTAACTCAGCTTTCTCTTGAGTCAATTCTAAAATGAAATCATTCAATGGAAGCATTTTCCATTTTTCCCGAGTCAATTTAGATGCTTGAAAAGACAACAAAAATATGGAATATTCAGGGCCTAGTTTCGAGAGAATTGAAAGGATGATTTGTTCTTCCCCTTTCGTGACTCCACATGAATTAAGTTGAATGAGGAGGGATTTGAACTTGGTGAATAATTCTTGCAGGTTTATGAAATGAATTGGACTAAGGGATATGAGTTCATTCTCTAGTTGATGCACTCTCATTGCATCCTGCTTGCCGAATAGTCCTTCCATTGTGGTCCAGACCACATCGGGAGTAGTGTCTCCACTGACATAAAAGAGGAGATCTCTAGAAATTGATAGGAATATCAGCCCAATTTCTTCATCTAATTTATTGAAACACTTTATCTTCTCTGTTGCAGCAGTCAATTCTTTCTCTGTTCCCATTGTTACCCGGTAAAGCCCTTTACTTGGGAGGAGCAGAGAGATCTTTGTCTTCTATTCAAAGTAATTGAAAGGATTTAGAATAAGTTTTGCGGGATCAGAGATATGATCCATTGCTAATTTTTTCACCTACTGATGATCTATAGCTACAAATAAAACCATTTACAATCCACTAGATTCAATCTAGCTCTGATACCATGTAGAATTCCTGCAGAAACCACGATAGATCTAGAATTCTAGTTAAATTGAACATAAACAGTTTGATGATATTCAAGAGGTGAGAAAAAAAAAATTCTCCATAAATCAAAGAATTATATTAATAAAAAATGAATATACGTGAGCAACCATCCTCAAAAAAGAAGAGAGGAGGTGAATGTATAGAATTTCCAACATAGAAATTCTAGTAAAAAAAAGCTAGAAATAGCTAAAATAGGTGTCATAAGCTAAGGGAGACCACATAGTTTGACCTAGACCACTAAAGGTACATTTCACACACTCACTAATGTCCAGAATATTTAAGTGATGTGCATTATCTCACTTAAGCTCACTTAGCTGACAAGAGAAGCAGTTCCAACTCACTTAACTGACCCAAAATAGTAGTTACTAATAATAGTAACAGAAAAAATCATTAATTAAGGAATAAATCTCTCACTCAAAGAGGACGTGTGCATTCCCCAATAATAGATGAGTTTTTCATGGGGGAGTTGGAATAAATCAGGGATAAATCAAGAATAAATCAAGAAAATCAAGAACTGGGAGTTGAGTCTTGATCTAAAATTAGGAGTTTTCCCTAAAATCTAGGGATGAGGTGCCCTTCTTCTCTATGTGGCCAAATTAGGTGAAATAAAGTGTAAATGAGTGTATTACCCAATATCTAGAAGTATAATCTAGGTATAAACTAATGTAATTTAGGATTATGCTCCAACAATCTTCCTATGCTATCTTGATTTTGTGCTAGCTTGAGACTCCATCAGTGAATGAGTAAACTTTATGTCCTCATACTTTTTCCAAAACTTCATCTGTAAAAGGTGTAGGGAAAGGTTCATGTAGGCATGCATAATTCAACTTCCTCAAGTTGACGCATATTATTATCCTACCTTGTTTCTTCTCCTGAACTACCATCAAGATTATCCATTCTGATTCTTCCATAGGTTCTATGATTCTGACTTCAAGAATTCTATCGATCTTGGCTTTAACTTTCTTCTTATATATCGGGTTTACTCTATATGTTCGTTGTCTGATCAATCGTGATTAAAATATGTGTGGTATTTTCATTTCTCCTAGCTCTCTTGCTATGCCCTTCATTTCTGTAAATGTTGTGTGGAACAGATCGCTCTACGTGCGTAGTAATTCTGTGCTTATTTCTATTGTTTTCTCATCCCAGTACTCTCCAATATTGGCAATTTTAGGATTCTCCACTGTCCCAATGTTTAATTTCTTCACATTGATCGGCAGAAAAATTAATTCTAATTCTAAAGGTGGACCTTCCACTTCTCTCTCACCTTCTGCTTCCTCGATCTGAATATCACGTGGATCATCTTCATCTAGTTCTTCTTCCTACACATGGTAGCATGACAACAATTCCTTCACTGTATGTCTATTCCACTATTGTTACTCTGTTATGAGTTCAAATTATGATTCATTAATGAATATGACCAATGTTATATTCTTAATTGTTCCATCTATGTTGGGGTTCTCATGCTCGAATGAGAAAGCGACTGTAAAGTTTTGTTGCAATACTATACATTTTGCAGTTCCTCTCTGCAGTTCCTAGTGTGTATACCAGTTTGTTGGTATTCATTCTAAGGTATGTATGAAATGATGAGGCCATTCCTATGGAGGTGTCATTTTTCACAACGCTCTTCACTTCTCCAAGTGTTCCTCTAGTTCCCCCTATCCATCGTACTTTTTTTTTTGGTTTCTTATTTGTTATGTGCCTAACCTTATACGTAGTAGCCTCTTACATTCATACTAGTCCTTGATTATTTCTTTATGTGTGCCCCATCATATTGAGGGTGTGGAATTGATTTCTATATCAAGTGCTAAGAGTCTCTCATTTTCTATCACTTCATCCTCGTACTGCACCAAGAATAATTCTAGATCATTTATTCCATGGAAGTTGGGTGGTTGCCTGATATCCGTACCTCCCCATCTTACTATGCGGTCTATTCTTATGCATATTCCTATGGAAAATTCGTGTAGCCTTTATTGTTAGTTTTATGGTCATGTATATGAGTCTGTCTCACTTGAAGTAATTCTTTGCCAACTAAGTATCCTTATCACATGTAGTTTTTCTGTAAAACTAGATGATTTCCTCTCAGTCTAAGAAAGTAGTTTCTACCAACCTTTCCCCTTATGATTGGTGTAATGTCATGATGACCCTATATTCTCCTAAATCGAATGTCATTTCTCATGTCTTTAAGTTGGTTATGGCATGGTTATAAAACGTCCAATCCAAGCCAAGAAATGTTGGATATGGTGTGGTGTCATCCACTATTTCAATCACTTCGAAGTCTGCTTTAGTGCACACTCCATCTAGATCTATTGTCACTCCTTTAATTCTACCAATTGGCAAAACTTTGTGTTGGTTTGCCAGTTTGACCTAAACAGGTGAATATATTAATGTGGGTTCTCCCATATATTGCCATGTTGTTTTGGGTAACACATTAACTTGAGATCGTAGATCTAGTATGATATATCACATGTTTAAATATATGATGTTGGCATTCATCCTAAACTCCCTACTTTTTCTTCTCCTTGTATGTAAGTGATTGACTTTTTTTTGTTCTAGTTTTCCTTTTGTCTCTATGTTACATCTTTCTAATATATTTTTCAATATTTTGACAAAGGATGGGTCATTCAATACTTTTACATATGATTGAAAAAAGTCTTTGATTGTAATTACTTGTCCCAGGGGCTTCATTTCCTTGGTATGAGCCAACAATGGAGGCATCTCGTACTCTAGCACTTCCTTGCTTTGTTGCACAGTTGAAGTCGACATGGTGTCTTGCTTCAATAATTTTTGTCTGGTTTTCTAAAATATTTCCTTTTTGTTCTCCAATTTGAAGTGTCTCCTTGGTTCAACATTCTTCTTCACCCAATGTTGTTGTACTGGCTCTTGTTGGGCTATGTTGTTCCCCATTTTACCTCCTCTGCATGTAACTATGTTGATGTTTCATCCTAAATCCCTCTCTTCCACTGAAATCCATTGAACAATTTGGTTGTTCTAGTTCCTCTTTTCATGTATCTTCCCTAGTAACGTGGGAAACTCTTCTTTGTCATGATTCAATGCGTGACAATACATTCATGTCATTGGTGGAAGTGGAAATTATCTTGCATAATGTCCCTGTTGTTGACAATTGTGACATACCACTGGTCCTCTATCTCTTCCAAAACCTTCTCTTTCTCATCCTCCACCTATGTAGCCAACTCAATATTATCTCGGTGCATTATATGGAGGTACTTTATTGTACTGCACGATATTTAACTGAGGTTGTGTTGTGTTATATTGTGGTTGTGCAGTATTATATGGTTGTTGCACAATATTATACTATTATTGCGCAGTGTTGTATGGGGTTGGAACTTGGTTAAAATATGGTGTGGATAGATCAGTCATCATTTATGCCTGCACCCTGTATGCATATGATGTCCTCTCTCGCATCAAATTCATAGTTCTAAAATCTTTTTCATCATGCCCCACTGACTTGAACAAGTTTCAATATGAAATGTTTGGGACTGTCTTCTATTTCTGCATCATTGGGCAGTGATATCGATTGTGGCCCAGTTTCTTACACATTTTTCACCAGAGTCCTCCTGTTAGCACCTGGTTTGGCATCCTGACTTCTATGTACTGCGTGAATGTTGGGCATTCATTCTTGTGGTGTCATTTCGTCCTGCATGTAGTACACCAAACAACTTCTCGTTTATCTTTACTTTTGTTCTGGTTTAGCTAGAACATTAAGTTTTTTAAATCTTCCTTCAAATCCTTGATGAATAGATCCATCTGTTGATATTGATTTTATTCCATATGCAGGGATGCCTATAGAGCCTCTGCGTGTGTCTGAAACTTTTGTTATCGCAATGGGTACTTCAAGTGTGGTAGCAGTGAATTGATGAACAGGTTCCTGTGCTACATATTGGTCATGAGATATTTCAACTTTCCTTTCATTCACTTGAATCTATGGTCAATATACCATATAGATTCTCCTTATTTCTGTCTGATTTCTATCATCTCATTCATGTACTGATCCGCTAAACTTGGCTTCTGAAACTCATTTATCAACAATTTCTTGATGTCCGCAATTGTTCTGGTTATTCCTGGTGGATTTTTTGTAGCTAAACTCATATACCAATCAAGTGTGTGATCCCCTAGTGTAATCACTAGTTATGCAACTTTGGTATCTTCGTTTGTGATCTTTTTCTCTTCCCAAATATTTTCACAGATAAACAAATGTTTTTCGGGGTCCTCCGACACTTATCCTTTGAATTCTGGTAACTTGATGGTGAGATTTTGTCCTGCCATCCTGAATGTTAAACTACTACCTCCGCATGGTGTAGATACTTGACTAGTGCTTCCTGAAATAACTCCTCCAATTCTTGTACCTTATGTGGATGTACTTCATGCTTTCTTTCTTCTCCCAAATTTCAGTTGTCTAAACGGTGGTTTTCTATTTGGTGTATTAGTCGCACATGGGTTTATGGGTTCCACACTAAAACTAACATGGATAGGATTGATTCCTTCTCTGCATTGTCTTGGACGTCTCATTTTCCTCTCATATGTTGCGCACATGATTTCCTCAATCTTCTCTGCTGCTCGAAGATCCTCTACCTCTTCTTCATCACTTTCCAAGCCTTCCCTCATGGCTACAACCATCTTCTTGGTTTTCACCTTGTATTGGTAGGGTACTCCACTGTGGGTCTTTTGAGTTGATGCCATGATCTGCTTGATCTGGTAATCATCCATAATGATTAGGTCTAATGGTTCTTCCTTCTTCCCTGTGTCCACTCCTCCATACATTTCTCCTCTTTCGGTCAATGATTAACCCCTTCCCCCATGTATGCGAGGAAGTTTAGTTGTTTGACTCCATTGTCATTAAACCTTTTTTATACAACATTATCTTAATAGAAGTATACAACGATCGAATATACCTTCCTTGAGGACTATGCATAAAATCTTACTCCACTGCATTGTATGACTTCATTGTATCTACTGCAAATTTTGTTATAAATCTCGCTACAATACTCTCGAGCCAAAAATCTACTGAGCGAGTGAATTTGTTGTTAGTGTGTTTTAACTGTTGAATCTAAATTGGGGTCCACTCTAACTTTCAGATCCATTTTTTTGTGTGGTTATCCTTCAACCTCAATATCCACTCATGTAATAAATGTGGAAAACCACAGAAAAATACTTCATGCAAATCGGTAAACACATATTTCTCAAGATATTTGCGTGTTGTTACTCAAGGGTTTTCATTATCTTTTTACGCAAATTCCAGCTCTTTCATCTTCAACTAGCTTTCGATCTCATATTTTGTGGGATTACATGGTCTCAACATCCCCTTATAGTGGTGAATTCTTCTCATCATTCAATTCAGTATTCCCTTGGCCTGCCTTCCGCAGATCTTACGTATCTTTTAACATATTCTCAAGAGATCCCATCTACTTAATCCTATATTGTTTGAACCTCTGGAAACAGAACCATTTGTTGGTTATTATTTTATCTTCATTTATATCTTTAACTTGATTGACCTAGGGTTCATGTCTATTAGGGTTCCAATAAAGCCTCTAAAACTATCAACCCTCCTGGTAGACCAAAAGGAATTTCAATGCACAAAGCGCACAATGCAGTCTCACCCAAGATAGTATTAATGGGCGACTGCAATACTGAAGTGTTTTCAATTGAGGATTGAGTGGATATTTGAGAAGTATGTGCTAAGAGATCCATTTAACTTATTATAAAAATAAACCATCATTCATGATTATGCATGAAATATAATCCAATCATACATTCAACATATTAATATCTACTTAAAAACAACAAGAAAACAAATGCATTGAATTACACAACACATGTTTTACCATTTTTAACCCCCCCTTGGGCTACATTTACAAATATATGTCTCTTAATCTCTTCTATTATAGCAGTTCCAAAACTACAACACCATGCACTTTTCAACTTTTTTCATTTGGGTCAAGATCTATTACGAGGTGTACTATATCGCACTAGGATCCTTATATCGTAATCTAACCCTCAATATCTACCCTCCTTCTCCTTCCCCATCTCAACAACTTACAAAATTAGGTCATATATCAAAATATTACAACTCGATAAACTATATATGTCTCTATCTTTCTCTCCTAGCCCTCTAGTCCTCTCTATGAAGCCTAGGTATCTATAATTATACATTTCTAGCTAATCAACCATTACAATGTATTACAAAAAACCTAACCTTAGCGTTTTTAAGTCTTCCATGCATGCGCACGTGATCCTCTTCCTTCCAACTGTCGCTTTTCTCGTGCATGCCTTCCTTCCCAAAAATAATGTTTCTTTTTTCTTTGGCCTACTTCCAACACAATGCAAGAAACCTAACACCTATTCATCAACATCATCCAATGCGCAAGATAACAAATTCCACACCATCATACATGACATAAAATCTATTGTGCAAGAATTCCAATAATATTTGACCATCATACAATGTGTGGAATCCATAAATGAAATGAATCTAATAACAATCATGCTAATTCAACGATGCAAGGTAAATACATTCATTAAATTTTATCACTCTGACCTTCATAAAAATCCATGAGTGCAATAAGTAAATAACCAACAACCATTTATTGCATTGACTACAAATTGCGTGCAAGAATAAAATCTAAACATTATACCATACCTCTTTCAATACCTTATATTTTCAAACCCGCAAGAAATACACTAAGTTTAAAACCATCATTCATGAACAAACTAAATAAACTAAATAACTAAACATCTAAAACCATCATTCAATACATTAAATTAATGCATGCGAAAAATAGACTAAATCTAAGTGGACATGCATCTGCGTCATCTATTTCCCAAGAGTACCCAAGCCTTTTTATTCCAAGGCGCAAAAGAAATCTAATCTCGTACTTGATCTTAATTTTCAATGATTACAAGGTGCTAAGGAGATCTAAAAATATTTAACTACCATTATGACATACAATCTATTTTCATAAGAGACTCAAGTCCTTTGCTTAACCACTCCTCTATAAACATTTACTAAAAAAACATTAATAACGACCCTTCATCATAAAAAGTTAATAGAAACAAACATTGAATAATGGATATTATTATAAACATTTAATAATAACTAGACATTAATAACGCCTATACAACATTAATAGTAATCGTTCATCAAAATAATTAATTAAATATACATTAGTGATGAACATTATTATTAACATTAATAAACAATTTTGCAACCATTAAAATAACCATTCATTTAAACATTTAATAAAAGAAAAAATTAAAGCTAACCATTTATTACAAGCTTACCTCAATGATGAACTTTTTTTAAGCTTTCATATTAGCACTAATAAAGCAAGGAAATACATAGAAAAAATGTAGAGGCAACATTCCCTTATGTTTGGCATTTTTTCTCACCCAAAAAATCTTTTCACATAAAAAATAAAAAAGAAAAAACACAACAAAAATGCAGATGCAACATGCCCCTATGTTGGGCATTTTTCTTGTTCACATATAGAGTTTAATCACATCCAAATAAAAAAGTAAGGAAACAACAAAAATGAAGAGGAAACATGGCTTTATGTTGGGTGTTGTTATTGGTCACATGCAGATTTTATTCACATTAGTAAAAAAAGGAAAGACACAACAAAAATGTTGAGCATACATGCTCCTATGCTGGGCATTTTTTAGCTCATGTGCAATTTTTTTTTTCACATAAAAAAAACAAGGAAAGACACAACAAAAAAGCAGAGGCAACATGCCCCTATGCTGGTCATTTTCCTTTCTCACACGTAGAGTTTAATCACATCAAAATAAACAAGGAAGATAGAGCAAAAACGCAGAAGAGACATGCCCCTATGCTGGGTGTTTTTCTTGCCCACCCGCAAAGTTTAATCACAACAAAATAAACACGGAAGACACAACAAAACCACAGATGATACATGCCCCTATGATGGACATTTTTCTTTCTCACACGCAAAATTTTAATCACATAAAAAAAAACAAGGAAAACACTGCAAAAACGGAGAGGAGACATGCCCTTATGTTGGACATTTTTCTTGCTTACCTGCAAAGTTTAATCACAAAAAATAAACAAGGAATACACAACAAAAACACAGAGGAGACATGCCCCCATGATGGGCATTTTTCTTTCTCACACGCCAATTTTAATCACATGAAAATAAACAAGGAGGGCATAGAAAAAATTCATAGGAGACCTACCCCTATGTTGGATGCTTTCCCTACTCACACGCAAAGTTTAATCACATTAAATAAATAATTAAGACACAACAAAAATGTAAAGGAGACATGCCCCTATGCTGGGTGTTTTTCTTGTTCACACGCATAGTTTATTCACATTAATAAAACAAGTAAAGAAACAACAAAAACTAAAAGGGGGACTATGCCAAACAATATCAGACAACCCATACAAATAAATCAACAATAAATCTATGTACAATTCTAACTAATTTACAAGTGAAACTAAAACAAATGTGTACCATAACCCGGTTGGCGGCTTGTTGATGTTCTTTGACTGCTTGCGACCCTCCTCGCTCCCAGTTTCTAATCATTGAGAACTGAGTGATACCTCCCAGCCAACGCTAGGGGTACTCTTCTTCCCCCTAAACCCCACGAGCCGCAAAGGAGAACTCTCACAAAATGGATAAAGCTAGTTCCTAGATCACCTCACAATGTCAAGCTACCACTCTTTATCTGTGGTGGGTATCCCAAGTCCCACAAGAAAAATAAGTCAAGAGAAAAATCCGTCAGCATAACCTTACGCATACCAATGGTGATCCATTCTACCCCTCCGCTATTTGTTTTAGAGATTTCTCTTAGTGTCCCTTGCCAAAACGCACGTTAATTTATTTTTATTAAATTTTTACTAGGAAATATTCTCCTCCATACACTTGTCACCCAATGCCTTCGTTTCACCAGAAATTCACTTTATTAATTAAATTAAATTGCCAATTTCCCTCACCCACCTAAAAGTGTTCCTAAAAATGCTCCTTGATGTCCCTTTTTCCCTCACATTCCCTTAATGACTTATGCCTTTCTTAAATCTTAGTTGAGTTCTAATTTGAAAATTTCTCTAGATTATATTCCCTTCTATGCTCCACATTCCTTTTTCATTTAATTTTCTCCTTTTTGTCTAAGTTCTAAATTAGCATGTTTTTGCACATAACCAACAATTAATTTTTTTATAAATTCTTTCTCCTTTAAATTTTGAATTTGATTTTTTCTTCATCTCCCTTATATTAATTGATTAATAATTTTTTTTTAGTCATTATGCACCATTTTGACCTATGCTTTAATTTCAAGCAAGCTTAGAAAAATTGGCTTTAAGGGAAATTTTATAATTTTTAAACTTTACTCATACAACATTTATTTTAAGGTTGACCAAGTCAAAATAATATATTTTTTTCTAGGTACCTAGGTTCATTGACTCACCAGTGTTAAAAAAAATGGTGATCCGCCCTTCATGACACAATACATTATCCAAGGGTGCCACTCTCCTTTATTCATGTTTCATTTATGTGACATTCGCTTCAAGATGCACTACATGCTCCAAGAGTGCCACTCTCCTTTTGACTGATTTTGGTAGACGTCCAATCCTTGGAGTCAATACTCCATCAATCAACCTTGTGGGAGACTAAGGGCCTCTAAGGAATAAGGACCCTACCTCATTCCCTCAATATCTCTAGTTGTCATGCATGGCCCCTTTACTCCTAATGCGAGTATGATTAACAACCAATTGTGATCTTGCATTCATTAACGAAAACATATCATCTATCCATAAACATCATCATGATATAGCTGAATACATATCACATATGCATAAAAAAAAATGCCCAAACCATATACAATCCACTCCTTGACTCGATCTGGAGTCCAAGGAGGTCCACCGATGCCATCAACATCCTAAATCTATCAATATCCCTGCACACTCAGGAGAATCCAAACAATAGCATTGGTTTATACATAAAAAACATATCATAACATCATAATCCACAGTCCCATCATCAGAATCCATAAGAGAAGCAACCAATCATATAATTAACCAGATCACTTGCACATAAGTGTCCTCAAATAATAAGTCACATTNATAGCATTGGTTTATACATAAAAAACATATCATAACATCATAATCCACAGTCCCATCATCAGAATCCATAAGAGAAGCAACCAATCATATAATTAACCAGATCACTTGCACATAAGTGTCCTCAAATAATAAGTCACATTAGGTGCACGTAAGAGAAGGATGTTACATAAATCTTAACTCTTGTCAACTTCACAAATGCATGTTAATAGAAAGATAGTATTTTACTGTATGTACTTAAGTTGTTACATTTAAAACAACCATTGAAAATCAAGTGATATAATTCCTTGAATTTCATATTATCACTAGGTTTGGTGTTCCTCAATCTTTGGATTTTGATAATGCCAAATATTTTTAGTCATTAAAATTAATAGAGTTTTGTTTATAAAAAGGTATTATAATTAAGTATTCTACCAATTATTACCCCACAAGATAAGTAAGTCATCATTGAAGGAATTGGAATTTATCCTTACCTAATGCTCATTGGGCTGAGAGGGTGACACAAAATGTATCTTTAGTCAAATCTCCTTTCTTCCTAGTTTATGGAAAAGAGGCAATCTTAACCCACACTATATTTTTACCTTCTCTTTAATTAGATCAATTGGCCAGAGAAAATTATTTCCCTATTATACAACAAATATTAGACACACTTCTCAAACTGCAAGAAGAAAGGGAAAATGAAAAAATGAAATTTCACAAACATCATGAGTTATGCAAGCATTGGTTTGATAAGATCCATATCAACAACAAATATTTCTAGGTAGGAGACCTAGTCCTAAAATGGGAAAAATCTAATGAGGCTAAACAAAAACATACAAAATGAAAACAACAGTGGGTTGGCCCATTTCAAATCAAGAACAAGGGTATGTAACTTTCAGACTCAAAACCCTAGAAGAAGACATTGAGGAACTCCCTTTCAATGGAAAAATTCTCAATAAATACTTATCTTGATCACTATTGGTGAATTAGTATTTTATATAGTAGTTGACTTTTCAATTTTCTTTCCTTTAAAAATCTATTCTCGCGATAACATACTTTTCTAGTTATTTATTTCTATTTCTTATATTTTCTTTGAATTAATTTTAAACTAATTGGGTTGCTTTTATTTTTAATCGGTCCTTTCTATTATGTTTGCATGTTCAAAGAAGATGAGTGTGTACAACTTGAAATATTAAAGAAACATTCCTATGTTAAAATATCCTAAGAAGACTTAGACTTGAAAATCTACTTGATCTAATTGTGGAATAATTTGATATGTGGATGATCAATAATAAATAGTGCAAACGTTGGAATGGAAAAACATAAAATATTAAGTTATAAATTTTGAAAAATATAAAAAAATTGTATTGAAACTTGGTATATTTGTTTCCATGGTGGTACTATCATTATTGCTTTAGGGATTACATGTAAACATAAATATACTATCCTACATATGTCTTTTGGGTATTCTCTGGAAGCTCCACTCACCACACACTAAAATGCTAATTATGTTATTCTTTATGATGGTAGATCCACAAATGCAACATGTATTTCCAACTCCAACATATCAAATGAAATTGAACGTCCATTCCATTCCTTTACGTTTCCTTTGCATATTCTCCCCATCAATAATAAAATGCAAAATCACTAAAATCTAAAAAAATAAATAAAAATAAAACATATATATATAGATAGATAGATATTTTTGTCAAAAAAAAAGAGATGAAAGAATTTAGATAAAATGATTTACGAGGTAACCTTTTCAAGGATATAGATGCTTGCTAGAAGCACGGCCATACTTTTGGTATAACAGATGTATACCAAACATCAACATGTAATAAATTTCAAATTACTTTTCTTTGATTTCATATCTATGTATAAAATG
>ML780718.1:977153-993862 GCA_009831015.1 Picea engelmannii
AAAAGAGATTAGAGAATTTAGATAAAATGATTTAAGAGGTAACCTTTTCAATGATATAGATGCTTGGTAGAAGCACGACCATGCTTTTGGTATAAGAGATGTATACCAAACATTAACATGTAATAAATTTCAAATTGTTTCTCTTTGGTTTCATACCTATGTAAGACATGTGCATGTAAAAACATGAATTAAGTAATCCCATACATTGGCTTACAAAGAATGTCTAGAAGATTATCTAAAAGTTTCTATTAGTTGTTTATATCATTTAGAAAAAAAGGTTGTTTGATATGGAACCCATGGTATAGGAAGAAACCATATTTATAAAGGCTTTAATTTAATTTTTCTAATCTAATCAAACATTTCATTTTTCTAAAATATAGAGATAATTGGTTTATTCAGTGTGTTGCCATTTGTTGTACTTACAAGAACTCCTATTTAATTTCTCTATTTGGTGAAAATTAAATGGGCCCCATACCATATTTTCTAGATCAATTATGAATATAAGAAGTAGTTCTTTGAGTGAGAATAGTCTTAAGATATTAACACGTGTTGGAAACTATTTCTCCCTTGATTTGACTTTTCTTATAATGTACATAACAATGTGGAATTATTTTATTAAATATCGTCTCTTTCAACTCCTTCTTATCTTTGATTTAAGTTAAAGTTACTATATATCAACTTCGTATTGGTTGGTTTAACTTGCATATGTCTGTTGAATTTCATGTAATTGATTCTCTTTATTGGGATCGGGTTAAAGGACAGGGAACATTATAGTGACAATTCACCTTCATTGAAGTTATTTTTCATACATGATTTTTAATAGCTTATCAGACTCACCTCATCTAGTGCACCATATGTAACAGTAATCCCAATAGATTTATCCAAATAACTTTCCTTTGATAGATCATTATCATGATAGATAACTCCAGGGAATATCCATCATGTTTTCCATGTTCGAGGTAACTGAGTGTATCCCCGATGAGTTGTTCTTGATAATCATCGACTCGATGCTTTTTATCGTTCTTTAATTCATCAGATATGGATGTATTCTTGAGGAATCCTCATCATATTTCGTTCCGATATTGATGTTCTCAATATCTCTTTGGGAAATCTAGATAGAGTTTCCTTATAAAGTGGTAGTTTTATATAATTTAATTAATATTTTTTTATCTTCACTCGCCACATCAAACTAAATGTACTATTTTATCATGATCAATGTTTATAATGGTAATTCCTGTAACATTTTGTTTTATTATGCCTATTTTTATTGATATATTTTTTTGGGAAAGTTGTGTGCAAGTGACTCAGTTATGATGCATTATGATTTCGTTTTGATTATGGGTTATATATGATGATGAAGATGATGATGATGTGTTGTGACTTATTTTTATTTTGATGTATATGTATTGGCATATATTATTGACTAGTTTGTCGGAGTGTGTAGGACACACAATAGGTGATGGATATGATGGAATCAATGAATTTCCTTTGACTCTGGATTGAGTGAGGGAGTGCATTGTATTTTCCGAGTATTTAATTTTACACACATGTGACATATGATTGATTTTAGTATGATTTATATATATGGATGACTGACACTATTTTTTCCATGGATGCAGGGTTGATGATGTTTGTTCATCTGACTCACATAAGGAGTAAAGGGGCCATGCACAAAAACCATACATTTGAGGGAGAGGTGTGACAGTGTCCTTGTCATAGCTTACTAGCACTCTCACTATGGTATGAATTGTATGTTAACGACTCCCTAGTTCAAGAGGTTCATGATTTTGTGAGGGAAGACTGAGACAATCACTCACAAATATTTCTAAGCAGCGCACAATAAGCAAATGTATTTATTCCTTAGAAGCCCTCGGTCTCTCGCAAGGTCGACTGAGTGGAGGGTTGACTCCAAGGGTTGGAAAAAAATCCAAAACGAGTCTAAGACAAGTGACACACTTGGAGCATGGAGATTTTCCTTGAAGGGCATGTCGTGAAATTTAAAACTCGATTCAATAAATCTAGGTGGCCTACAAAACATTGAAATGATTAGACCTTGTCAGAATAAAATAACTAATTAAACAGTAAATTATTAATTATAAATCCTAATAAAAGTCTAATCATAAGTCTAAGACTAATTCAAATTCTAAATTTGAATAAAGGACTAAATGAATTATGACATAAGTTAATAGATTTGAGAATAATCTAAGTATTGGAAAAAGGAGAACAAAATTTAAAGGGTTGGCTAAAATGCACACATGTGCATGCAATTAATAAAATGAAATTCTAAAATAGAAGAAATAATAATATAAGAGAATAGGTATACACATAGAATAATATTTAGAGTCAAACTTAACTAGGTCTAACTAGAAGAATACTCATAATCCTACTCCAACTAAGATCTAGTTAGGAGAGACTCATTAAATGAGAATTTGGGGAACAAATGGACAACTAAGAGCGAAAATAGAAACACATTGGGGAATGTGATGGAAATTGGATTTTTAAATAAGATAAAAATGGTAATTGTTTGTGCAAATTGGGGAGAGTGTGACATGTGTGTGGGTGAATAATACAATCAAATTAATTAAAAAAATAAATTATTTGTGCATGAGAACATGTGTCATTGGGGGTTTTTATATAAAAGAAATGTGGTAAAAGGGAAATTGATCTCACTTATTCTTGTTAATGTTATGCTGAGAAAAATTTAGAGTGTGTTTTACTTGTGAGAGTTGGGAGACCAATTTTGTAGAAAGAGTGGAATCTCTTCCTTGAAAAGCAAGCCTTGGATCTATTGTCGTTATTTTATTGTGTGTGGCCCCTTTGTGGCTCGTAGAGCTAAGGAGGAAGAATATTACCCATAGAGTTGGTTGGGAGGTACTAGTGAAGTCTCTGAATTTTTAAGAAATGAAAAGAAAAATATTAATGAGAAGGATTTAAATCGAGGCTCAACAACAACAATTATATTATGGTTACGGTACAGAAAGTTAATTAATTGATAGGCTATTGAAATTATTCATACTAAATTGTAACAAATTTACACTGGATCAATCCACGTATTAACTAATATGTAATAATATTAACTAAATTATGTAATAGTTTTATGCAGATGCATATTCTAATGAATGGAATTTATTTGGTTATTTTTTTATTCTATGCATATTTCTATCTAACTTATTAACAATTTTCTGGATTCATTTTCATCACAACTAAAAGTTAAAATGAATTGTGTATAATTCACGCACTAATTAGAAGAAGCATCAAATTTATATATATACAAATTCTTGATAAATCTTGTTCTCAACTACTTGAATTCATACAAATTTCAACTTTACTTCTCTCGTGTTGAAGAGGATAGCAATGACAATCCTCGTGAGTTATAAAAAGGCCCAACTATGAAGAAACATAAGAAAAATGTTATGAAATTGCACATAACAATCTTATTTCTCTACATATAATTTCGGATTGATAGAGATATATTAATAGTCATATGAGATAATTGATCCAAGGTTGAATTATATGTGATATATGATTAATTATTAGCGAAGGAGTGTGTTCACCTTCATTTTTTTCTCTTATATAAACATTGGAATGTCAAGGATAAACACTAACATGACGAATATCTAATACATCAATCACTATAGGTTACGATTAATTATTTGGAAACATTGTACCTCTCTTTTGTAATAATACAAGACACAATTACATAAAACCTAAGATCTTAAGTTGAAGTGCAGTAAAATTTGATCCATGTGATTAATGATAATTTAAGCTTTCGATGAAACTTGCATGGCATGAAATAAATCTATTTTTTTAATGATTCGATAGGAACCTAAAATGGTCGATCGTGAAGTATGTATCAGTTGGTACTCACTTTTTGGATGTTAATTGGGTTCTCCATCCTCCTTATGAAAACAGATGCTGACGAACCCTTCCATCTTGTGTTTACAGTGACGATTGTGGTTTTGATAAAATTATTCGAATTTCATATTTTATGTCTTGTATCAAATGATCGCTTTAATTCAATCATTACTCAAATTGTCAAACTATTGAATATAATTTCAAGACTTCCTCGCCGATCACCTCGAAGGGGATTGGATTTCATACTAAAATTTCAACTACATGAGATGTTAATTGGTTAGATTAATCCTTCTATTTTTAACTCTTGATGTAACTTGTTTCATCATTAATTTCCGTATAATATGTAATCTAAAGATCCTTATTTTAATGATTTTTGTCTCGTTTGTCTCTTGGAGTATTCAGTACGAATGAGAATTGAATCCACTTGGATCCCTCAGATTTCCTTAGATTATTTTATTGTTGATTATACTTTCTTGTTATCATTTTATTTGTCGTCTCTCCAAGTATTGTTATATATGAGTTCAAGTGATTAACCTTGACGTTGTTTGCGCTATTTTTGTCGGAAATTTTTCTAATTTAGAGATCAGTAACATTAAATCTTAAACTAGAGTACTACTATAATTGATCAAGTAGAACACTTGGCTTCATGGGTTAGAGACATTGATCTGGCGATTTAACAATTGTGTGTTAATTACCTTAACCTATCATGAATTTTATAACTACTATCACCTTCATTTAAGGATACTCCAGAATCACCCTCTCATAATTTATTGATTCCTAATCTAAGGTACCTAATTCCAGTTAAGTATTAATTACTTGGAATGAGAATATAAGGCTTTGTTTGGGTGTCAAATGGAGAGTATGTGGAAAATGATTGACTCGAATCCTTGATTTTCCTCTGAATAATGATTTAAATTTGCGCATTGCCACACCTTAGAATGCACACGACATTCTAATAAATCTATGAATCCTTTTTAAAATAATTAGAGTAATCCTTCAATGATGAATTGTTATCTTGGGTATCGATTCTTAGTTAATCCTTATACCCTTGTTTCATTGATGAAATTGTTTGACAGAGTGTACTTTATTTGTTAGTTAATATGCATAAGGTTTATCATTGATTGATCTATGGGATTTTAAGGATAAATAGTATTCATTTTAAGTGATGATATAGAGAGTAATACATTAATTGGTGAATTTGGACATTGGATTTTTAATGCATAATTAGATATAAGTGAATAATTATATTGTATTCAAGTTTTAATTTAGGTTGTTAAGAATTCTTGTGGTTTAATAATTTCATTTATTTTTGACAAGTCTAACATCAATTCATAAGACAAAGACATACTAAAATATTTAAAAATATTGGTTCATCCAATCAATGAACAACTTAGATTGTAATATGGTATTAATGACTTGTTTTTATTATATGAGTATGAATTGGTAATAGGAATTTCCCTTTTATAGGGGAGTCTTCAAATGTAGGTTATTTAAAAAATAAATTCATACAAAATTATAAATTTCCTTTTCAATAAACTTTTCAAATACTTTAGAAGCTCAGTAAATTTGGGTTGTTTCATATAGTGTGTATTGAACGCTTTGATTGTGGCATGATTAAGTATACTACCATAAAATTTTAGTATTGAGTATAGGCTAGAATTAGTTATGGGAGTAGATATCTCCATGTTCCTCAGAATAGTCTCCAGTTGTGAAATGTTAAATGGTCAAAATCAATTGGATGAATCATGTACTTGAGCATTTATTATGTGTCTTAGAGGTTCAAACCTTGCAGGGTAGTATGGGAGAATACACGTCTTCTTATCTTGAGGTGATATGATCAATCCATTAGTATGATGATGTTGTAATTAATTATTGTTGTGTAATGATGTGGATTATAATATAATATGTAAATATTGGTGTATGTTATTTTCGTGTAACACTTGTTCTAATAATGTTTCAAAAAAACAATTACCTCTATTGTACTCACTACATTGATGTCACAATAGAGGGGTCGTTACATATGGTATCAGAGTGGGTTAAACCATGCGGCATTGGACCATTATGCTTTCCACTATGTTAAATAAATGATTAAAGAATTATCAGTAATTAGTTTTGAAATTGTCCATGCAGGTAATAATGGTAAGAGGACACAGGGGAAAAATATGACATGGTATGGGAGGAAGAGGTGTACGTCCTCTAGTTTTATCCACGAAAGAGGGGTGTAACTCCTAGAGAGACGAGAATACTACTAAGCAGGAGGAGGTTTCCTTGGGAGATGTGGTAGGTATGACGAGATCCTTCCATAGGATGTCATAGGAATTGATCAATCTCCTACATCGAGATGAGGGTAGAGCATATACGCCCAATGAGGGTTCACAGTGTCCTCTATTTGATAGTAGTAGCATAGATAGAGAACTTGAGAAGGTGAATTTTCCCAAGTTTTGGGGTGCCCTGGACAACTTAGCCACCAAGGCATGGTTGAAGATCATGGTGATGTGCTTCACACTTCGTGATTGCACATACAACATGAAGGTCTACATGGAAGTATTCCAATTGAAAGGAAGTGTTATACTTTGGTGGAATACACTCCTACCTCAACTAAACATGGTCATTGAAAACGTTTCATAGGAATTGTTCGAGGAATGATTCTAGGAGAGGTACTTGTCGAACAAATTCATTGAGCGTCAACTTAATGATTTCAATGCCTTATGAAATGGTACTAGTATGATATTGGAGTATGAGGATAGGTTCATGGTGATACTTAGGTATGCTCCACATCTAAACATGGAGAATTTAAAGGTCAACAAGTTTATGTTTAACCATAACTTCAATATTGATGTGAAGGTGAGGATAATAATTCCTCAGAAGTTGCAGGATACAGTAAAGAAGGCCCTCGTAGATAAGGAAGACTTGAACAATGGGGGTTAGGGAAGGAATCCTTCTATACCAACAATACATACGACATCGGGAGTGAAAAAACATCAGAAATCAACTAGTTAGACTATGGTGCTTCGAGATACGCCCGAAGGACCTATGTTCTCGACAACACAATGACAGACTCTTGAGAAAGGGAATCCTTACATATGAACACAACAAAAACAACATCATTTGTATAAAAAACAAAATTTTAGGCCTATTCAATAGAACAAACCAAGATCATAGATTATTAGGCCAACAACTTCTACCTTAGGGACTAGAAGCACTAGACCAAAGACCCGATGTTGGACATATCAAGAGCCACAATACCAAAGATATTTGTCGATAGAGAATGCCAAAGAGGTCAGATAGTCAAGACCTAATACAGTTAGATATTTTGGAAAATGCCAAAGGATACATGCAGTGGTGAACAATCGCCAATCTGAGCACCAATCCACTATGCTCAATACGTCAGGTATAATCGTCAAAGAAAATTTTAGTATTTTAATATATCTATGTGCGATAGATATATTTATATCTAGTCTAGTGCTAAAGAGAATTAGGCTAGAGTAAATTGAGTAGGATGGGTTCATATACGTAGAAATGGTATCAAGATCCAAACAAAAATTTGGAGGAAAGGTTACAGACTGTAGCAATAACTTGGGAGTTTTTGTAATGAATATCGGCCTATATGTGACAATATTAATATCTTATGACATAGTGATAAACATGTATTGGTTGGAATCGCATGGAAATATACTTAATTGTAAGAAAAAATGGTTAAGTTTGATGGATGATTTGGGGCAGAGTAGAGTGATTGCAGGAAGAAACCAAGGGGTGTCCTTGAGGTTTATTTCTTCCCTACAACTACATAAGAGTATGTGTAATGGATAAAACATATATGAAATCTTAGTGATAAATAAAAAGGGTTAGGCGAAAGGATTAGAAAACCTTCTTGTACTATAATATTTTTCTGACATCTTTCCTGAAGAATTACTACATTTACCACCCAAAAGAGAGTGATGAATGGGGTCCTCCCTCAATACTTGGATAAGCTTGTTCAAGTATTTATTGATGACACACAGATTTATTATTGGATGAAATAAGAGAATGATGGACATTTGAGATTGATTCTATAGTGTCTATGAAAAAACAAATTGTATGGGAAGCTATAGGAATGTTATTTTTACCAATCGAAGATTCATTACAGGGGACATATCATATCTGGTGAAGGTATTGTTGTGGATCCAATGAAAGTAGAGGCCATTATGGAATGGCCAGTTCTGACAAAAGTAAAAGAACCATGTAGCTTTATGGGTTTAGAAGGATATTACTGATAGTTCGTCGAATGTTTTTCAAAGATAGAAAATCCAGTCATGAAATTACAGAAGAAAAACAAGAAGTTTGTTTGGACAGAGAAATGCATAGAAGCATTTCAAAATATTAAGGAGTTGTTAATGAAAATGTCGATACTAAAGGTCCCTGACATGGACAAAGAATTCTTGGTATGTTTGGATGCATCCAAGGTTTAGGAAAAGTTTTGATGCAAGAGATCGAGTGATCACTTACATTCTAAGAAAATTGAGAAAGCATGAGGAAAACTACACAATGCACAACTTGGAGTTGTTACCAATTGTATATTCCTTATGAGTATGGATAAATGATTTAATTGGACAAAAAACTGAATTAAAGAAATATCATTGCAAATTACAACATATTTTGATGCAGAGCGACCTCAACGCATGACAAAGGCGTTGGTCAGAATTACTTAGCGAATAAGATTTTGAGATTTCTTACATTAAAGGAATGATGAACAGAGTGGAAAATGCATTGAGTCAGAGACCACACATATTCTCAGTCATACCTCTTAATATGAATCTTCGAGAAAAGATTCTAACCTTACANACATGTATTGGTTGGAATCGCATGGAAATATACTTAATTGTAAGAAAAAATGGTTAAGTTTGATGGATGATTTGGGGCAGAGTAGAGTGATTGCAGGAAGAAACCAAGGGGTGTCCTTGAGGTTTATTTCTTCCCTACAACTACATAAGAGTATGTGTAATGGATAAAACATATATGAAATCTTAGTGATAAATAAAAAGGGTTAGGCGAAAGGATTAGAAAACCTTCTTGTACTATAATATTTTTCTGACATCTTTCCTGAAGAATTACTACATTTACCACCCAAAAGAGAGTGATGAATGGGGTCCTCCCTCAATACTTGGATAAGCTTGTTCAAGTATTTATTGATGACACACAGATTTATTATTGGATGAAATAAGAGAATGATGGACATTTGAGATTGATTCTATAGTGTCTATGAAAAAACAAATTGTATGGGAAGCTATAGGAATGTTATTTTTACCAATCGAAGATTCATTACAGGGGACATATCATATCTGGTGAAGGTATTGTTGTGGATCCAATGAAAGTAGAGGCCATTATGGAATGGCCAGTTCTGACAAAAGTAAAAGAACCATGTAGCTTTATGGGTTTAGAAGGATATTACTGATAGTTCGTCGAATGTTTTTCAAAGATAGAAAATCCAGTCATGAAATTACAGAAGAAAAACAAGAAGTTTGTTTGGACAGAGAAATGCATAGAAGCATTTCAAAATATTAAGGAGTTGTTAATGAAAATGTCGATACTAAAGGTCCCTGACATGGACAAAGAATTCTTGGTATGTTTGGATGCATCCAAGGTTTAGGAAAAGTTTTGATGCAAGAGATCGAGTGATCACTTACATTCTAAGAAAATTGAGAAAGCATGAGGAAAACTACACAATGCACAACTTGGAGTTGTTACCAATTGTATATTCCTTATGAGTATGGATAAATGATTTAATTGGACAAAAAACTGAATTAAAGAAATATCATTGCAAATTACAACATATTTTGATGCAGAGCGACCTCAACGCATGACAAAGGCGTTGGTCAGAATTACTTAGCGAATAAGATTTTGAGATTTCTTACATTAAAGGAATGATGAACAGAGTGGAAAATGCATTGAGTCAGAGACCACACATATTCTCAGTCATACCTCTTAATATGAATCTTCGAGAAAAGATTCTAACCTTACATATAGATGATGACTGGTATAAATAAGTTAAGGATAATATTGGAAAAAATACCGTGATGGAACCAAGTTATGAAGGTTATTCATTGGAAAATGACAGATTGTTTAGATATAAAGGTAGAATCTATGTACTGCCTAACAATGAATTAAAAAGTTTGATCTCAAGTGAATCTCATCGAGAAGTTTACATGGTGCATCCAGGAGTCATGAAGATGAAGGAAGACCTTAAGCCTTTTTTCTTCTAGATAGGAATGAAAGTAGACATAGTTATTTCAATTGCAATATTTCTAGAATGTCAGCAGGTAAAGGCTCAACTTATACATATAGCGGGATTGTTACAGCCACACACTATTTCTGAACCGAAATGGGAGGTCATTTCAATGGATTTTATTGATGGATTTCCATTGATGACAAGGTGACATGATTCAATTTTTGTGGTAGTTGACACTCTGATGAATATTGCACACTTTATTCCAGTACGTACAATGTATCAGGAATGATACATAGCTAGATTTTTTCTCAATGATATTTTGAGATTACATGGAGTACCAAGAAGAATCATATTGGAATGAGGATCAATATTTATAGGATGGTTTTGGACCAGTTTCCAAGAGTCCTCAGGAACGCAAATTAAATTTAGTAAAACATATCACCCAAAGATAGGCTGACAAACAAAAAGGACAAATGATCAAAATCTGGACCAGGGGTCAAAATTTAGCTCAAAAATCAAAGTTCTCGTAATTTCCTCAAAACGAATGGATGCGTAGCCCTTGTCATCACGAACCCAACGCAATTCGTTTGTGTTCAAACAAACATTGGATGAGAGAGATATCATGATTTGTTCGAATTGCCAAGCATGGAACAAAAATGGGCTGACTGTACAGTCCATACAGTCCGTACGGATGCTGACATGGCATGTCCGTATGATGATGTTATGGAGCTGAATTAAGTTTGGGTGAATCTGTTGGTGACATGTGGCATGGTATTTGGAAAATTATGAGGTGCCATGTGGCCCAGTCATGGGCTTCCACGTGGCACCTTGCTATTGGTTTGGGTGTTGGTTAAAAGATTATGGATTCCACCGGACTCGAACCCCGGACGTCCTCCCATAGTGCAAATCTTTGGCAAAGGTTGCCCTGCCAACACACCATGCATTTTTACTTGTTAACTATATGGTTTAAAAACTATTTGAGTTTGGTTTGTTTAATAATTGGTATGGGGGTCTCGGTCGGGGCTTAGCCCTAGCCCCCCAGTTGCACACCTTAACCTTATGACTTTAACGTTGGCATCCATAGGTTTTGGTTTATCCAACGGTTAAGTCATGGTTTTATGTGTAACCATATGACCCATTATATATATACGGAGGTGCACGTATATTTCAAATGCAGTACAACCCTCGGTTTCGGGCACCAATGCATATGACCTTAATATTTGTGCACGAGAGTTCAATTGGTTTGACCGGTTACAACACCCCATATGCCCGCCACTTGTCATTTAACCATTCTTCCTCGAAAACGGTTAGCCCATGGTTTAAGGTGCTTACCCATATGACCTCGGCCTTGGCGGTTAGGGGCTAGGAACGCCCATAACTGTTTGACATTTTGACTATTTTGCAGTTATGCACGTGTGCTAGGTTTTAGCACAAGTTTTTGAGCATGTTCTAGGTTGGCCACACAGAGGTGCATTTTGGCGAACCAGAGACAACAAGCTTGAAGGAAGATAATGGAAGGAGGCCTATCTTCTTCATTGTTTGGCCAAATGAGGTGCCGAAAAATCCCAGCTAGGGATTTTTGGATGTTTTGAATCCATTAGCACTGTTTTCAAATCCATTTGAAGACATTGTTTGCAGGTTTTTAACCATTGAAGTTTTAGGAAGCTTTAGGGAGCTTGAAGCCCTCATTGTTTGAGGTCATGCTCAGATGAGCCTATGTTTGTTTTTTGTGATTGAATAATCATTTTTGGTTAATTATTATTCTCTGAACACTTTGGGATATGTTTCAGATCCATTTGAGAACTTTTACAGGTGTTTTTTCCACAGAGAATCTTAGGGAAGCTTAAGGCCACATGTAGAAGAGGTCATACCTCGATGAGCCATGATCCGTTTTCAGAGTTTTATTAGTCATTTTTGGGGTTTTATGTATTATGAACCCAATGGTACAGTCAATATTTCCATTGGAGTTGAGAAGCATCTTGTAAAAGAATCTTTGAAAAATTAATCCCAGAGAGCCAAGTCCATTGATGGAGGCTCAGGGAGATGTAGCCCAGAGAGGGGAGAACTCCTTTATCATCTTGTTATTTTTGTGAGTTTGATGTTTTATTTGCTACAAGTTATATTTGCTGTGTATTGATTTAAAGCACATATTTAACCATTTAAAAGTTCATTTCCTCACACATGAACATTTAAAAGAAGAAGCATAAACTTGGCACATAATCTATCTTTCATATTTTAACACATGGAGCAAGGTCCTGTAAAGTTTATTTTAATGAAGTAGAGGGTGCTTGCATAGCATAACGAGTTGGCCCACTATTTTCAGATCAGGTGTTATCGGAGCATAACTCGTTTTGTTCATGTATTTTCCATTCATAGCTTGAGATTTAGCTGTTGGTATTTGTGCAAGTTTTTTGTTGAAGTTTGATATCTTGCAAGGATGGAGGAATATTGAAACATTGGTAGTTCTCATACATCTTCATTATCCAAGTTCTTTGACAAAGAGATGTTGAAGGAATTGTTAACCATGAGAGATGTTATGAAAGAGATGTGGGAAGATAGAAAGGAGAGCATTGCCCTTGAAGAGAAGTTGATGGCCATGAAGGAGGAGAAAGACCAGCTTCTTGAAAAGTTGCATGAGATGGAGACTCAACTCCATGAGGCAAAGGAAGCCCTTACAAAGTAAATGCATGAACATAAGGCATGTAATGTTATTTTATCTTCAAATTCCTCTCATGATGAATGTTTTGGTGTTTTTGAAAATCACACAAGAGGAATAGGGTCCAAGTTATTGTTAAAAATGGGCTATGAAGGTAAAGCGTTAGGAAAGCATGCACAAGGAATTTTTGAGCCTATTGTTGTAGAAGAGAGACCCAAGTATTGTGGTCTTGGATATGAATGAAGAGATGGAGCAAATTCCAAAGTTGAGGAGACAAAGGAAAAAGTTCCAAGAACAAATTTTGTTTCAAGTTCACCTCCTGAAGAAGGCTATAAAGGTGAAAGTTTGAGAAATTTTGTTGCAAGTTCAACCCCTCCAGCATGCAAAGTATGTGTTCAAGATGAATGCAAATTTGTGAAATGAAAGAGTTGTGACAGCGATGAGGACAAGAACACTATTGATTGTCTTCAAAGGAGAGCTTGTAACTCGTCAAATTCACCTCCTCAAAGAGGCGATAAAGGTGAATGTTCAAGGTATAATTATTCTTATCATTCAATTGCTTTTGATAATGTTAAGGATGATAAATTTGTATGTAAAAATGTAAGAAAAATTCCATGTACATATTGTGGTTTTTATAACCATCATGTTTCAAAATGTTGGAAATGATTGACCGCTTTCAGGAAACTTTATAAGAAAAGACAACGTGAAAAGAGGATGCAAAAGATTTGCACTCATTGCCAGAAGCAGGGTCATATCATTGACCAGTGTTGGACATTGCATCCAACCACTCATCCACAACATAAGAAGCAGATGGATAAAGAGATTGGCAAGAATGGAAGAGGATATTCCATCATTGATGTGAATCAATATGATTCACAAGAGGATGATTTTCAGCAGAAGAATTCACTGTTGAGTTGGCCTGGTAAGAAATGGTTGGATTTCTTGAGTAAGTAAGGCTTTAATTTTTTATGTAAATTCATTTTTCATCCTTATATGTGCATTTATGTTGAGCGTATGATAAGTTGCATCAGTTTATCACAACTTGTATGATGCAAGTTGCATGTGAATGCAATTCGTTTGAAGGCATTCTTGTTTGTTTCACAACTTCACCAAGAGGATGTAAAAGATGGGTATGATGTTCACTTGTTTCATCCATATATATTTTTCATATTCAGCTCTTATGTACCCACATGTTTTGAGTTTATGTACTTATGTTTGTACTTGAAGGAGAGTTGAAGAGCTATGCACAGGCATGTGTTTTTGTGTATGTGTAAGCAGTGAACCTGGTGATAGTTCATCATGAATTATTCATGATTGTAACATGATTGTGTATCATGAATGTCGACTTGTCATTTTGGGAAGGCCGATATGTTTCAAATGAGTTTCGACTTGTGTCGATGATTGTCTAACGACTATGTTGTGTCGATCATGTTTTTCGACTTGTATTTAGTCGATGGTGTTTGTTGGCTTGTAAGTCAATTTTGAGTATACCAAGATGCAGGAAAACACCATGTACTTTGATGCAGTACAAGATGCGACCATTTTATTGAAGAGAAAAAAGACTTTGTTGGCATCATTTTCAGTCTTGTATAAATTTGTTTTCAAGATTGATGGTTTTCTTGGCTTGTGACAAGATGTTGCAGGAAAGTTTTTGCAGCCATTAGAGAGCTGATTGTGTTGACGTCAAAGAGTTCGCAAGGGAGACTTGATTCTCAATGGGAAGGTTGTTAGTCTTCCAAGCACAAAGAGAATAGTGGGTCAGCAACAACCAGAGAATAGTGGTTGAGGGACATAGTCAATTGCAGTGCAATGCATGTCAAAGTATCCAGGTGATTGTCAAAAAAGACTTTTCAAGTAGAATCAGTTGATAGAACTTGAAAGAAGAGGAGTATTGAATCTAAGATAGATAATCATAAGATTTTGTGGGTCCAAAATCCTTTCAGTGGGAAGGCGTGATCAGAATCTGGACTAGAGGTCAAAATTTAGCTCAAAAATAAAAGTTTTCAGAATTGCCTCAAAATGAACACGTACGTATCCATCATTGTCACGAACCGAACACAACTCATTTGGGTTCAAATGGACGTCGGATGAAAGAGATATCATGATCTGTTTGAATGGCCAAACAGGTAAAAAAAATGGGCTCACTGTATAGTTCGTACAGTTCGTATAGATGATGGCATGTCATGTTCGTATGATGATGTGGCACAGATGAATTAAGTTTGGGTGAATCTATTGGTGACACATGGCATGGTATTTGGAAAATTATGAGGTGCCACGTGGCCCAGTCGTGGGCTGCCATGTGGCACCCTGCTATTCGTTTGGGTGTTGATTAAAAGATTATGGAGTTCATTGGACTCAAACCCCGGACCTCCTCCCACCATGTAAATCTTTGGCAAAGGCCGCCCTGCCAACACACCATGCATTGTTACGTGTTAACTATATGGTTTAAAAACTATTTGAGTTTAACTACTTGTTAACAAAGTGTGAAGAAAATTTCAACTTTAAATATTGTTGACACAAATGAGAATGTCATGATAGGTACATATGCATGCAAAGAAGGGCTTGTTATATTCTTCACTCATAATGGACATGTTATTAGTTATGAATCCATAAACATTAAGGAACATGAGAGGAATTATGAAACACCTGATTTGGAGCTTGTTGCCATAGTTCATGACTTGAATATGTGGAGGCATAATCTCATAGAAAGAAAATTTGAATTAAGAAAAAACCATAGTGGTCTGAAATATGATTATGAAAAACCAAATTGGAATGCGAGGAAAACAAAACGGTTGGAATTTTTAAATGAGTATGAATTTGACATCAAGTATATCACAGGAAAAGAAAATAAAGTTGTCGATGCACTTAGCATAAGAGTACATATCTTGAATGATACAACTATTGGTATGAAAAGTTCATATTTTAAGAGAAGAATTTTAGATGATGGTGTTACACCCCAACATTTCCTATAGGTAAAATAAAAATTACAAAAGGAAAATGTTGGATTATTGAGAGGGGGGGGGGGGTGAATCAGTAATAATAAATTTTAGTACTTTTAACTACAATATAGTCATCAAAAATATTCAATAGTTTTTCATTATCATTCAATCTATCATAAAAAATATAATCATAAACAACATCACATCACAATAGATACACAATACACTAGAATTTACATGGAAACCCAAATGAGAGAAAACCACATAATTCTTTTCTTGTATATCAAAAGAATACATTCATTGGAAGCACCAACTTCCTAATTATTGATATACAACTCGAAGGAGGATCCAAACCCCTATTCCCATGCTCCAACCTAAAGGAACCTACAACTCAATGAATTATCTAGATCCAATCAGAAGGAGGCTACAACCCACTCAGTTCTCTAGCTCCAACCATAAGGTGGATATAAACACCTATCCTTGCCCCATCCTGTTTCCCTGAAATATAGGTGTAGACCAACTGTCACTATCACAAAATATTCCAATGTCATTATGATTGTCACTCTGTCTCTACCACTATCTCTTTCACTTTCATTGTTTGTGTCACTGTCTCATCAACCTATATCTTCTCATAAACCAACTAAATATGTACCATACCATGCATCAAATCTATAACATAGTTACCAACTTAATGAGAACTCTTGAGAGTTCTAATTTTTTGGGGGGTCCAATTTTTTACCTCGTTTTTAAAAATGGTGCTACCGGTAGCACCCCCTCTTCGTTTTTAGATGATTTTTGATATTTTCAATTTTTCGATCCCCAATGTTTCCACATTATTTTTTTAAATGATCTTTTTGCATCTATTTTCAATTCTTTCTAAATATATGTATAGTTTGTTTTTATTCAACTCTGTTTTTAGTCTTTTTTTCATACTTCTTTCAATCTTAAAAATGTTTTTTACCATTTACTTTTTCGAAGTTACGATTTTTCATAGAATTTTGTCTCCTTAATTAATTTATTGTTCCATACTTTTTAAATATAGTGAAAAACATCA
>ML780718.1:1011953-1036173 GCA_009831015.1 Picea engelmannii
TATCAAATATCATGTTCCTTTATCTAATCTCCCAAACCTTTGATAATATTTACTATTTCATTGACTCATAGAAAGTAGGTTGTTATGTTTTTATCTTCATTCATCTTCAATTTTTCGAACTTGGCTCTAAAAATATAAATTTTGTCTTCCTTAACTTTCTGATCTCCTTCATAGATATTCTTTAGTTTTTCTCACATTTATATTGCAGAATCATAGTGCACAATATTGGCATATATTTCTTGAGTCACACCATTCTTGATAGTGTTTATATCCCTTGGATCATTTTCTTCGAGCTTATTTCCATCTCTACCAGTTGAGGGACTGCCAGGTACTTTGTTTTTAAGTACCTATACCATATCTGCAAATATACTTCGATAAGACTAAGCATAAACCATAAACCATTCACCATAACATGAACACAAGAAATAGAGAAAACCCTTGAGGTACGGTAAGACCATATACTATTCCTTAAGGAGGGAATGCACTCCTCAAACAACACTTGCTTGTTACAATGGAAATATTCTTCACTATGCTTCATTAAATTTCTTACACTTATTTATATATCTCTCTTTATCTTTTAGGAACCTTCTAGAGAGTCTTCTCGCATTTATTACATCCAACTACCATAGTGGGCCTTTATTAATATAGTGGATCTAGTTCACCTTACATTGAATGACCAAATTCTCATATATTAAAAGACTTCCACTAATAATACATAACCACACTCCCATTGGGTACCTCCCTAGGTACCCCATATTACCACCGTAGGTATACTACATTCCATCCCCCTTCACATGTTTCATCCTTGAAACATGAGAAGAAACCATACAATATGACCAGATAAGAAATGTAGCCAGCCGATACCAAGTACAACCATCCATACATCCAAATGGAAGTCGAACATGATGCCCATCTATTGTCTCTCTACCTTGATCTTTCTCTGCATCATGTAGGGGTTGCCATTGAATTTTTTTTGTATCCTGAGCTCCTCCCGTAGTGGTGGTATTCCTCTATGTACCTCTTGATTGGTTCCTATCTAGTGCCCTGGTAGTGCATAAATGTGTTGATTTACACACCCTTGCCTAGATGATTGTTGTGTCTCTATATGATGTGGATGGTGATATACAACAACTATAGGTATCTTCTCTTTTTTCGTCAAATCTGCAACACTTTGTGCCTTTGAGTCAATGACCTCCGTAGCTTCTTGATTATGTCCATGTAGTTTTGCTTCATCTTCTTCTATATAATCTTCCTCTAATTCAACTTTAGACTTAACATTAACTTCTTTGCTAGCTTCCATGGGCCCATCTTTCTTACTAAGAGACACATCTTACAATTTGATTTTATTTTTCTTGTACCACAACTGCAAAAAATTCTTTTTCACATTAATATTAATGGTACCCACTGATTATATCCAAGGATATCCCAAAACAATATCGACTTCATCCATATCCATAACATAAAAATATGAATGCAACACATATTTATCCATGGTAATACTCAAATCTTTAAAAAATTGAACATTTTCACCCCCAACCTGTGTGCTTTGAATATTCTTTACTCGAACTTGCAATCTATTAACCAACTAAACATAGATAAAACTATGCATGCAACTAGGGTTAATAGAAATAATGGCATTTTTTTTATGAATACAACCATGAACCTCTAATATAGATTTTTCACGTGAAAATAAACTCTTGGTGATGTATTTATCCATACTCATTGTATGATCCACTTGTCTAAAAGTAATTTTTCAACTGCTTCCTCAGAAAATGGCATCCACTCAAAATGGTCAAATGATTTCCACCATATGAGAGCATCACCTTGGAAACCCCAGTCTACAAATGATGTCCACTTCGCTTTCCATAATGACTTGTGAGATTGTATAAATTAATAAATACTAGAGACATAATCTCTTACATTAAAATATATCATTCTTGGAAGAAATCTTCAACAAAAATAGGGTGTAGAAATAACTTACGACATAAAATCACTACTTTTTCTGGAAAAACCCTGAAAAAAATCTTGAATTTAAAATGCTCAGAACTTCACTTCCCAGACTCTGTTTTGACTGATTTTGTTTTTGAAATTGGGTGAAATTGTCAAAGGAACTCATATCTATAATTTGTTTGGGAAAATTCAGCCACTATCTGCTACAGAAAAAAAAAAATCGCGCCACCGTCCGCTTAAAAAACCTTGAAAATTGCAGATTTTAAAACTTCAATATCTTAATTTCCCAGACTCCGTTTCAGACGATTTTTTTTTCAAATTGGGTGTTTTTCTGAGAGGAAATAAGATATAGTTTTTTTTTTTGCAAATTTTTCACATAAATATACCAAAAATTTATGCAATGTCGCGACCCTTTTGTTTTCTTCTCTGAAAAAAAATCTACAAATATAAAACATATTTTCCCACAAAAATATGAAGACAAGAAATAGAGAAAACCCTTGAGGTAGGGTAACACCATATATTATTCCTTAAGGAAGGAATGCACTCCTCAAGAAACACTTCCTTGTTACAATGAAAATATTCTTCACTATGCTTCATTACATTGCTTACACTTCTTTATATAGCTCCATCTATATCCTAGGAACCTTTTAGAGAGTCTTCTCACATTTATTACATCCAACTACCATAGTGGGACTTTATTAATATAGTGGACCTAGTCCACCTTACATTGAATGACCACATCCTCATATATTAAATGACTTGCACTAATAATACATAACCATATTCTCATTTGTTACCTCCCTAGGTACCCCATATTACCTCCCCAGGTATACTACATTTGTATCAGTCTACTAGTGATCACCAAACATCAAATCCTTGTGCTTGTATATAAGTTTTCATTATTCTTCTCCCAAAACCATAGATCTCACCATCAAACTATAACACCAAAATCCTAGCACAATCCATGATCTCCTTCTAGTGGTTAGACTACTTCTTAAAGGGCCTGCTCTGATACCAACTGTTGGATTCCTGAGACGGGGGGTGAATCAGAAATAAGTAATTTTAGTACTTTTAACCATAGTATATTCTTCAACAATATTGAGTATTTTATCATTAGCACTCAATATATCATCACTAGTATAATCATAAACAACATCACATCACAATAGATACTCAGTACACCCGAATATATGTGGAAACCAAAATGGGAGAAAACCACAAAATGATTTTATTACATATCAAAAAAATGCATTCATTGGAATCACCAAGTTCTTGATTCTCCATATACAACTGGAAGTAGGATCCGACCCCCTATTATTAGGGTCCAACCTTAAGTAATCTAAAAATCCCTTAATTCTCTTGCTCTAACCAGAAGGAGGAAACAACCCCCTAATTTCTTTGGCTAGAACCACCTATCCTTTCCCTATCCTGGCACCCTCAAAATATAAGTCTAGACTAATTGTCACTATCACAAACTCTGCCAATGTCACTACCAATATCATTCTATCTCTACCACCATATCTACCACTATAAATGTCTATGTCATCATCTCATCAACCTGTATCTTCTCATGAACGAAATAAACTTATACCATACCATTCATCAAATGTACACATACATACTATCTCATGCATCAAACATGAAACAAAGATACATCAATAAGCAATAGTGAATCATGAACTAGAGCATCAACCATGTGTAACCTTTACCGTATACCATACAATCAACCATATGCATATCTATACCATATAATCAATGATTTGGCTTAAAGAACCAATGCATGTCCCTCATGCATATGCCACCATACAACATGAATATGCCTACACCATGTACAATCAACTAAAATATATGAACTATAAGAACCATTCCATGTGTTGAACTAGATATGAGAGTGCTCCTCACTCATCCAAGAAACCAAGGTATACCATATCGAAATACCAAATCAATAGTGCCAAGTATGCCTCAAGCATACACCATAACATTACAAGAAGTAACTGTCAAACCAAGCATACAACCATACCAATACCTTTATACATGACCTGAAACTTTGAGATGATAATATGTAAACTTCCTTCAGACTTTAGGGACCTAGTACCAACATTTATTCAACCATTCATGAGCCCTTTTTATAGATAAGAGACTTTCTCTTCTACTTCGTGCATATATACGTGTTTTTCTCCACTATATCCCACATACATACTCTCCCTTTTTGAACTGCAACCCACGTATACTTCAGAAAATAGGGTTTTGTTGCAAGTATAGAACTTTCTCCTTCGACCTTCCTTTTCTACCATAGAAAATGACACTACAACCATAATGAAAACATAACTATATCACAAGAAATATAGGAAATGAATAAGTGTGTGAGTGTACTTGTGAATGACTCCTTTAGGTGTATTTATACTTGCGCTAGGTAAATCATCTCCTTATTTTAGGGATTCTAGAGTTTTATTGTTACAAAAGCGTTAACCTTTCATTCAATACTTGTAACCAACTAGGGGATTTTTGACCATTTATTTGGGGCTTACAACTTCATAAAGTCATATCTCCCTAACTGCAAGGAACTACATGGAGTTCCACATATCACTGAAAATGGCACAATGGGAACTATGAATCTATGTGTGTGTTTATCGCATTTAATTTAAATATCGTGTTCATATTCCCTATTCAACTTCAGGTACCAAAACCACACCGTCGGAGCTTCTTCAAGGGTTGACATCAATGAAAACTAAACTATCAACAAAAAATGTACAAAATAAATTTAAAGGGTATGCGATGAAGGAATACGGTTTAATTATGCATAAAAATGGAATTTATGTTCCTAGTTATAGAGAGCTTAGGAATTTGGTGTTAAAATAAATGCATAGTGCTCAATGTGCTAGACGTGTTGATTACCATAAAACAATTGCAGTGATAAGAAGCCAATACTTTTGGAAAGTTATGAAGAAGGATTTTCCTTACTACATTACTATATGTATGGAATGTCTAAGAGTGAAAGTTGAGCATAGATATCCAACATGCTTTCTACAGTTATTGCCAATTCCAGACAAGAAATAGTAATTTGTAACTATTGATGCTATTACAAAATTTCCCAAGAAAACAAGGAAAGATCATTCAATAATGATAGTCATACATAAATTGAAAAAGGATGCTCATTTTCTAGTAGCGAAAATGACTAAAAAATGACTAATATTGCATAAATTTACATGAAAGAAATCACTAGGTTGCATGGGATACCTAAGGCAATTTTATTAGGAAAATATACAAATATTACTTCAAATTTATGATGGGGATTATTTAAATTATTTTCTAAAAGTATGAATTTTATCACAAGATACGAGCCATAGTGAGATGGGTAGATAGAGAGAGTCAAGAAAATAATTAAGGACATGTTGAGAATGTATATGATAGATAAGTCATCTAAGTGGGAAGATTACTTGCATTTGGTTCTGTTTTCCTATAATAATGGGTATGAAGCTTGATTGAATATGAACCCATTTGAAGATAAGAATGCGAGAGATAGAGAATTTAAAGTGGGAGAGAATTTGATTTTGAAAGTGAAGTCTAAGAAGAGATCATTAAAGTTGGGAAGTTGTACAAATATAACATCTAGATTATGTGGTCCATTTGAGATATTAGACAGAATAAGGTTAGTTGCATACATGTTTACATTGCTTGCTTCCATGAATATGAATAATGTATTTCATGTATCTTTTCTGAAAAAATATGTACATGATATTAACCATGTTATTGACTGGAACTTGATTCAACTGGAGCCAGAATGAGACTTTCAGGTCCAGTCGGCATGCATATTGAATAGTAAGGTCAAAGTTCTCAAGAATCAAGCCATAGAATTGGTAAATTTTCAGTGGATCTATTATGGTACTAAAGATGCTACTTGAGAGTTTGAATATGCCATGTTGGCTAAGTACCCAAAAAATTTTGAAGAATTTTGATTNATGCATTAAGGAAAATGCCAAAATAAGGGGGAGAGGAATGTAATACCCTGGTTTTGAGTCTCCAAATTAATAATTTATTTTTTACATATAATATTGATGTTGGTGAGCTAGTATGTTTAGGTGAGAATTCCTAGAAATGTAATGCTTTGAAAATTTTTAATCAAATACATCACTAGTTGCAACATGGACAAGGGCAAAGATATGTGGCTATGATTGCATGAGAGAGGGGGCTAAATGGGATATATATTTTATTATATTGTATTTACCCATATTGGTATTAGTTGGGAAAAATTGGTTGCATGAGCTTCTTGGGGAATGTTATGTGGTGCTTAATTGAATGTAATTATATAAACCCTTTTTTTTGGTTGTTTGAGGGAAAATCACTCATTTTCAGTGTTCATCATTTCATTGTTACTCACTAAATTTTCACTCCTCATTCATTATTACTCTTGGTTTTGGCATGGGAAATGAATTATTGGGAGAGAGGATCCATTTCATTTTGGATGTAAGAAATTATTACTATTTCATGAGGGAATGGATACCTGTGTGCATGATAATAATGGCAGTAGAGAGAGAACTTTCCACAATTGATATTCCTTGGAGTTTCTAACATTTATATTTCCTCACTTGGATCCCTCGAAAAGAAGTGGAAGAGCCCAATGGATTGCATTGCAGAGAAAGCTGTTGATTTCTTTGGGTTGTGAAGGCTAAAAGGGGAAGAGACCTAGTAAAGTAGGATTTGTTGTGTTGTTGGGAAAACAAAGAGAGATTGATAGATGGTTGTGTGTTATATTCAACCTACAACTCATCTTTGGGGATGTTAGCACTTAGTAAATTTCCTAGAGGTTGAAACAAAAGAAATCTAAAATGGTAACTTTATCCAACCACTTTTAAAGCTGGGATCTAGCCCTTCCATCTTCAAAGAGGGATCTCTCTATATGATTTAGCTATGTTTTCAATTTAGATATTAGTCTAGGTAAACAAATAGTTGGGTTTTGTTGTCAAAGTGTTTTTGAATTGGTTGAGACAGTCTATACCTCCATTGGGTTATGGGGTCTGTACTTAATTAAATATGAAATACAACCAGAAACGATAAAAGAAGACTTTCATAGGGAAAGATAATATACTCACTGGATCTTTTAGTAGCTTAAATGATGGACAGAAGAAAATATGAGAAAGATAAATTCAACTAAGAAGCAGTTAAGAATTTCTTAATTGAAAACATCAGAAGATAAACATTAAAATCTTTAAAGTCGGAAATAGGGTATCCAAGATAAATCCTGCAACATACGTTACCCTTAAAGATTAGTTTCAGAAAACAATATGATCAAAAAGAAAGAATAACATTCAACTTAGGGAATAAATATCACCAACGAATACACGCAAGAATCCTGTAAAAGTACCTCCTTTTTATTAATGGCAGATCTCTTCAAAAAATGTTACAGTCTGATAGCGTCAGGGTGTAAATATCAACAATCCCCAATACTTCAAAAGGTGAATTATTTATAACTCAAATTACAAACGTTCATGTCATAACTGATTAGGACATGCTAATTCTATTTTTAGCCTAACTAATTTAACTAATCAAACTGCTTGATGACTTGGTGCAACTGCGCGTGGATTTTTGGTTAGACCATTGATGAAGCCTTCACATGACCTCATCTGACTGGATAGGGGACTGGACCTGGACAATTCATTTGCTAATCGAGTAGATCACAGAGTTCCCCCCATCTGAGATGACTAGGCACAATGACTTTGAGCAGTCTCCGATACACTTCGTCCATTTCCGTATACTTAGAGAATGTAGGCTTAGTGAGGAATATGTATCGAATCTTGTGTTGGATGCTGATGTCCAATTGAAGGGAATCTAAGAATGATTTTTCAGTGATTCTCCCTTGTATGCTAGAAAACTTTTAATTGTCCATAGATACTTCAGACAATCTCTTTTTGTAATCTGGGAGTGTCATTAGTTTATCATTAATGACCTTCAGACTGGGGAGACCTTTCTTCTGGAGAGCCTCGATCTTGCTGAAGAACCTTTGTACGCCCTGGTCCATGATCTGAACCTTTTCTTCTAGTTGAAGCATTAATCCTCTTTTGGTCAAAACTCTTTTGACCTCAAGGATAGTCTTTGTTCTGTCTTCTATCTTCAACTCTTCTAGTTCTTCTCTGGTCTTAGAGTTGAGGAATTTGATGATATCATTTGCCTGAGTTGGTCTATCTCCCAATTCTACTCTGATCTTCTCAATGGCCTGTTTTCTCCTCTTGACCAACTCATTCTGTTCAAGCATAATTTGGATCATGGGCCATATCTCATTTATAGAATTTTTTATGTCTGTCCATACATTCTCTTTGACCTCAGCCAAGGTCTTCCCTGCCACTGTTTTCTTTTGGAGATGTTGTAGTTCCTTCTTGAGCTTCTCATTTACCTACTTTTCTTTGGAGAGACTGGTCTGGAAAGAAGTTTTGAGTTCCTATAGGTTCTCAACTTCCTTCTTAAGCCTGTTGATTTCTGTCTCTTGCAGGTTCATCCTTTCCATGGATTTGCCGAGGTCGGTTGTCCCCTCTTGTGGTGTCACTGGTGTTACGAATGGGATTGTTGTTACTGCTGCTGTGTTTTCTCCTGAAATCAAAATAGAACTCAATGGAATGACCTCCATTGGCTTAATTTGCTCCTTTTCTTTTAATAATCTCTCCATCTCAGCTTTCATTTCTTTGAGCTGTGCATTCTGCTCCATGAGCAGCTTGAGCATTTCATCCTTCTCGCCTTCTTTCTCTGCTATCTCCTTCGCCTATGAGTCCTCTGTGTGAGGGAGTTTCAGTTGTTTTCTTAAAGCGATGATGTCTGCATTCTTCTTATTTATCATCTCCTCTGCAACTTTGATGTTGGATGGGTCATATCCGATCTTGAGGACTAGCTCCTCCAAAGTTTTTATTCTGTTGTCTTTTGTGGAGGATGATATCTTCTCTATCTTGAGTTGTGTCTGAGGATTATTCAATGATACCTGTAATTTTGTTGTAGAAGCTGAAGCATGTGCCAACGTATGGAACACCATCTCCCCTATCTGTTTGTGCAGATCCATCTGATCTATTGGGTGCACGTCCTTCGTCTGGAATTCGAAGGTGGTCCTCTTGTAATCTGTAATCACCTTGGGGTCTGGTACCTCCGCCTAGAGGAAGGCCATGTGCATCCTGCCCTTTTCTGTGTCAAATGCAGACAACAGCCTATGTTGCGCAGTCGATGTTTGCTTCCGAATATGAGCATAGGTACTTCTGGTAAGAGTTTGATTCCTTTTCTTAATCAACTCGTACTTCTCGAAGATGCTCAACTTGGGCCCAGTCCTGCTTGGCTGAGTGTCCAGTGGGGAGCCTGAGGATTTATTTGGCACTGTTGGGGTGATGCCCTGATATAGGCTTGAGCCAAAAGGTGGGATGATAGACTTGACCACTGTGGTAGGTGGGACTTCTATTTCTCCAGTTGGACTGGGAACTGTGGTTGTCTTAGGTCTCTTAGTGTGCAACTGGAACTCTTTAGATGATACCTTCGTGATAGGCGTAGATGACTCTTGTCGAGGCCTTTTTTCCTCAGGGGCCTGTGGCATGGAAGTTCATGGCACAGTGGAAAGGGAACCTGTTGTTCGACTTCAACCAAGGTGTTAGGCACCCACACAGTTTGATTAGCGATTTTTTCAATCTCGGGCTTAGCTTCGTGAACGTACGGGATATTTTTGGTCTTCACCCGCATTTCTAAGATGATCCCGTATGGATCATAGTGCCATGGGAATCTCATAAAGAAATTCATTTCTTTCAACATCCTGTTAGCTTCTTCCTCGACGCCTCAGCTATTGCAGATGAAAGAGCCAATCTACCCCTTGATTATGAGTTACTTCTTTTTCTTCAAGGATACAAAATGGATGTCATCTGAATTGATGATTTGTCTTATATACTCTAAAGAAAAGATTCTTACCAGAAAATATTTGGGCAGCTTGTAGGGTGCCAACTCGCATCCGAATACTCGGATCTCGGTGTCGTTTTGATACAAGTACGAATCCCTAGTCTTTGTGTTGTCTGAGAGATGCATAATTCTCTGGACTTCGTCATTTATTCTAGGCTCAGGCCCGCCACTCAACATGCTTACCACCGAGTGGTAGAACAGATCGATGAAAGCCTTGAAGCTATACTCTGTGGAGTTATGCTTCAACAAAGAGGTCCATGCTGTGACTGGCTGAGGCCTTCCATCTGCGTCCATCTTCTGCATGGAGAAACTAAATTTATCTGCTTGAAAGTAAACAAACATGTATGCCAATATAGATGAGTATCTGAACATGCCTTCCATGCCAAAATTCACGAACTGTTCGTGAATATTGTCTACTAAGAAGGTGATGAAATCAAACTGAGTGGTGGGCTTTTCATCAGTGGAGAAAATAGATAGAAAACCCATAATGGGCTCATCTACCCATTGGTCAAAAAAGTACCCTAACAGAGCACAAAGGGAGGAAATGACCTGGTTTCCCTTGGTAGAGAACATGGATGATGGGTAAGGGGGATTTGTGGAAGGGAATTGAGTGGAGGTGGGAAGGAAAATCTCAAATATTTGAGCTCTCTGGGGAAAAGTCATCTTCTGATACAACTCTATAAGGATTTCCAGGTTGAAAGGAGCCGCAGAGTCTACACGGGAATTTGCATCATCTGGTCTATGTCTTCGGGAGTGATGAGGAACTGTTTAGGGATATAGTGAGCTTGGCATTTAAGTGTGAACTCGGGAAAATGGTGTATCTGGGGAAAAGGTTAAAGGGGTAAATTGGACTCCCAGAGTCAAATTTCATCACTCTGGTCCAGGAAAACCTTCCTAAGCCATGACTGGAGGTCTGAGAAATCAAAATCGCATTTGGTATCTACAATAAATCGGTCTTTATTGACCAGTGGGATCTTTTCCAGGTCGACAGGAGGCGGGAGAAAAGGATTCTCCTCTCCTTCTGCTTGTCTTGGCTTTGGCGCCATCTCTGCAACAGTATCTACAAATAACATGAAGTTAGTGGGGTCGACTGACTGTGGATGAAGGAGACGGGATGTAATGGAGGAGAAGGCTATGAGTTTTTTTGGTGTGACGAATGAATCAGTGGAAAATGGGGGAAAACGATACTTTTATTTAAAAAATGGTGTCGGTTGGGTGCGGGAGACAGGTAAGCTGGATAACGGATAGGTTATCCAGTAATAAATGGACAACAGGCCACTTGGGGGTGAGATGGAAAGTGACGATGTCTAAAAAATATGAACGGGTGATGTGTCTTCTAGGGATTGGAGGTGAAAGTCGCAATAAAGGGCTGATCATGAGTGAAAAGGGGTAGGGGACTGACAACAGTTATGGGATGTGACATAACTCGGGAGCAAGTGGAACAAGTGGAACATAACGTCCATGAGTGACGAGGGCTGTGAGATAGCAGATGCGGATGGGAATTCAAGACCAATAGGCTGATGTCACGTATGACAAGGGGCCCGCCAGAGGGAGATAACCATTCCAGACCCCCTCCCCTCAGTTAAAAAAAGAACATCAGGGGGGTCTAAAATCCATTGTGGGCCATTTTTCTGCGTGCCTGTTTCTGGGCCATAGATCCAAGTGTGCTCTTTAAAACTCATTCCGGACCCCCCCTCTAGTAAAGGCAGAACGGACGGGGGGGTCCGGAATCCAATTTGGATCATTGATTTAAGCACTCATCCCTAGGCTTTCCAGATGTACGAAAATGTTATTAGTGATTCCAGACCCCCCCGGGTTAAAAGCAGAATGGTCGGGGGGGGTCCGGAATGATATGTGGGCCATAGATTTGGGCGTCGCAATTGGGACCATTGAAAAGTGCATGGAGCATAAAATGGGAGAGGAGAACACATGCACTGGGGGAAAACTTAGGATAAATGCATTTTATGGGTTTTTCCCCAAATTTTCAAAGAGACACCACCATGGAGCTTCGACCAAACTATCCTTTAGGCATTTGAGACATGGTGCAACATTTTATATCAAGCTGGTTTTATTGGAGTGAAACAATGAAGCAAACAACCTACATGCTAACCTATCTTCCTATGACAGTTAACCCAGACTAAATTGTTGGGTTAAGAAATTACTCTACCCTAGGGCTATCTGACTAGGATTAGACAGTCTGGCTAGATTTATTCACTAATCTAACCTAGACTCTTTGGCTAAGATTAAACTGTTTACCCAAATCATTCACTACCCTATCAAGATCAAATTTAAAAAGAACTTCACCATGCTTGAAAGGTATGGCCAAGTTACTATGATTGCATGGGGCTTTTATTTCAATTCTTTTATGCCCTCTTTTTTTTTTTCTTTTCTTTTTTCAAATTATTTGCAGAATGAGAAATCATTTGTCAACAAAAACACTAGAGATAGATAATATCCCAGTCACCAGTTGAATCCCATAACTTATGGGGTGATAATAGAGGCTCCACTTGGGGATGGTACTTTCCCTGTGAAGTGCCAAGAATCTCGGTTCTTGTCTTTCTGAAACTTTCTGCCTAGCAGTCTTCGTTGGTTTTATTCTCGAAAATGGGAAAAACAATGATCAACAACTTAGGTCCTTTTCTTCAGGCTTCAACTAACTGATGAATGTTCTTCACTCAGAAAATGCAAGTAAAAATGAAAATTAAAATGGTATGTACAATGGAGAGTGATCACTCAAATCTTCTACTGAGGTGGGACATAATGTTTCAGCATTCTGCCATTCACAGGTGCTCCTGGAATATCTGACCCGTTGGCGTTGTTTAGCAAGAAAGCATTCTTTCCCCTGAAATCTTGGATCATGTATGGCCCTGTCCACAGATTGTCAAATTTCCCATGCTTTCCCTTGTCCTCATTCCTAGCATCCCATCTCAACACCAAATCTCTTAGCTCAAAAACATCCTCCTTGGTTCGTTTGTCAAAGATCTTCTTGATGTTTTCTTGGATGACCTGTGTTTTGTTGAAAACATCCTCCCTAGACTGTTGCAAATGGATCATCTAGTTGATCCTTCTCTGTGAGTCATTTGGCTCAACTTGTACCTGTTGAAGCAACTTCATGACAGGGACTCCTAAAGAGGTGGGGAAAATTGCTTGTGTACCATAGACCAGCTGGTATGGTGACATACCAATTGACCTTTTGGTGGTCAGCCTATCAGCCCATAAAGAAAACACCAATTTATTGTGCCATGATTTATTATTTTCCTGCAATGTTTTCTTGATGATATTTACCAAGGTTTTGTTCTAGGATTCCGCGAGCCCATTCCCCTGAGGGTAGTAGGCTGTGGAATGCCCCAAACCAATGTGATACTGGTTGCAGAAATCTATGAGTTTCTTCGACCGAAAGGCAACTGCATTGTCAGTTATAATCTTTCTAGGACAACCAAAATGAGACAAAATATTATTTTCAAGGAATTTGATAATAACAGAGTCAGTGGCTTGCCTTCTTGGTACTGCCTTGATCCATTTTGTAAAATAATCGGTGGCATTAAGAATCCACCTTTGTTGGCCATAAGAAGGTGGGTGTATTTCTCCAATGAAGTCGAGCCCCCATTGCTGGAAAGGGGCCTCTACTGAGATCGGTTTCAGATGTAGAGGAAGGAGTTTCCTTTTGCCTTCAAACAGTTGACACTGGTGACAGGTTGTTACCTTCTAATGAACATCGGTGAACAGGGTGGGCCAATAGAATCCAGCTCTGAGTATTTTGTTGGATGTGACCTTCCAGTTCAAATGGCCACCACATTCTCCTGCATGAAACTCTTGTAACACCTTATTAGCTTCATCTTTCAGTAAACAATTTAACATAATGCTAGCAGGATATTTCCAATACAAATTTCCTTCTAGAATACAGAATTTCAAAGCTTTCAACTTTAAAAATCTAGCTTTAGTATTAGTCAAACCAGAGGGAGCTTGTAAATTTTGTAAAATGAATATAAGGTCTGCATACCATGGAGAGTTGAGAAATACCTCTCTCACATTCGGAGTCTCCATCTCGCCCTGTTCATCCGCCACATCTAGAAAATTAATGTCAAGAGCATGGAAATTAGATTCAACCATTAATTTAGCAAGGCCTTGACCTTTGATTAGTTTCGTGGGCTTAATCTCTATATCATATTCTAAAATGACAACAATCCATTTTTCGCTTCTTCCATCCGGATTGTCCCGTGTCAAGATGTCCTTTACTACCACGTTTGGAACATAAGCTATGGTGTGGGAATGGAGAATGTAGACCCTAAAGTATTTTATGGCTTTTACCAAAGCAAAAGCTTGTTTCTCCATCATCTTGTAATTCAGAGCGGAATCCCTTAATGCTTTTCTAAAGAAAGCTATGGGTTGTTCATACCCTTCGCTATTCTTTTGCAGTAACACTGCTGCTATAGTATGTTCAGAGGCGAACAAAAAGAGATAGAAATCCTTAGTAAAATTCAGACTGATCAAAACAGGGGCTTCTATGAGTGCTCGTTTGACTTGTTCGAAAGATTGTCTAGACTCAGAGTCCCATTTTATTTTTACGTCTTTTTTAAGCATGTTCATAATATTCCTGAGGAGTTCTGCCATATTGGGAATGAGTCTTCGTAGAAAGTTAATTCTTTCGATAAAAGATTGTAGTTCTTTGAGGTTCCTGGGGTGTTCTAAATTTTGTATAGCCTCGATTCTGCTAGGGTCTACTTTGATTCCATCTTTGGAGATGATGTGTCCTAGCAGTTTTCCTTCTTCTAACCCGAAAAGACTCTTCATAGGATTTAAAGAAATCCCAAACCTCCTACACTTCTCGAAAACTCGTCTGAGGTGCCTTAGGTGTTCATCATCAGATTGGGAAAACACAGTCACATCATCTAAATAGACGACAATAAACTTACCTGATTCTTCCACAAAGGAGATATCCATTGCCCTCTGGAATGTGGCCCCTACGTTCATCAAACCAAAAGGCATTTTCACATAAATGAAAGTGTCCCATGGTGTGGTGAAAGTGGTTATGTCTTGGTCGTCCGGGTGAACTAAGACCTGATTGTAACCCGAGAAACCGTCCAGCAGAGAAATTCGACTAGACTCGACCACCCTTTGCAAGATGTGGTCCATTTTTGGTAAGGGGTAATTATCCTTCAGGGAGACTTTATTCAGATTTCGAAAATCTATGTAGAGTCTGATTTCCCCAGTTTTTTTACATGAAGGGACCAGATTAGATACCCACTTGGAAAAACACAATGGAACTATGATATTGGCATCGTACATTTTCTTGATTTCCTTTTCTATCAGAGGGAGCAACTTGGGATTTATCCTCCTAAGTTTTTGCCTAAATGGTTTTTGGTCTTCTCTTATTGGAATCCTGTGTGGTATGATGTTGGTATCATAGGATTTCAAATCTTCATAACCCCAGGTGAAGACATCTGAATATTCTTTGAACAGCTCAATGTATTTGAGTTTTTCCTCTGGGGGTAATGATTTAGACAGTTTGACCATCCTAGGTTTCTCTTCAGTCCCTATATTAAAATCTTCTACCTCTTGTCCATGGGCTTCGATTTTTTTTTTTTTGGCTACGTCATTAGAATAGAACAAGTCCTCTAAAGGAACTAGGCCCCTAGGTAAAACATTGCTTTTCAACTATAAAACGTCAGCATCCAATTCGTCATTGCCTAATTCTCCTGAATCTATGGTATTTACACTATCAATTTCAAAATCAGAACTATTCACATTTTCATCTTCGTTCTCTAAATCTATATTTGTACATTCAAAATCATTTTTGCATTGCAGAAAGTCTTCAATTTGATCGTCATTACCAAACACTTGCTAGTACCTGATATTGTCAGGAACGGTTGGTCTACATTTCACCTCAACAGTATATGGACGAGTCGGGTGGAAAGGAATCTTAGAGGTGGCTGCTGAGGTGGCCAATTCGTCTGCCAAAATATTATATCCCCTCGGCATTACCTGCAAGTCAACTTCAGTAAAACACCTCAAGGCATCAAGAACAACATTCCTATAAGCTCTAAGACATGGGTGTTTCGCAGCATACTCACCTTTAATTTTCTTAATTATCAACTCAGAATCACCTCTTACCATAATCTATTTAGAACCAACCTTTTTCAAAAGCTTTAGACTGAGCATCAAGGCTTCATACTCAACAACATTGTTAGTGCACTGGAAATTTAATTTGTAGGAATGATTTTCTGAGTACCTCTCTTTGTGATTATGTAGCCATACTCCTACTCCATCTCCTTCTTTACTCACTGCTCCATCAAAGTCCATGATCCAAAAATCTGTGGGTAACTCTTCAGTTATCACGTTTTTCATCTTGGCTACCTCAATGATTTCTTGGCCTTCGTCCTAGCTAGATGTATCTTCCGCTAGCTGAGTATCTTGCTCTCCCATGTCACCATCATTGTACAAGATAAACGAATCTAAATCGGAATGTGCAGAGTAAATGGGATAATTGTGCGGTTTCTCTTGGCTACTAACCATGTACTTCATCAATGTTTCTCTGAACAACCTCCTCTATTTCCCAAACACTGGGATAGTGGCATAAGACATATCCAACTGTAGGGTTCCTTTCAACTTCGCCCCCCAAGACTGGGATAGCAACATTCCATACTTTGGCGAGATGTCTGCAACCACCACATCCATTACCATGCTCTTCACAGGAATCTGAACCAAGGTGATGCATAGGTCCTTGATCAAACCAATACATTTAACTTTATTGGAGTCAAATGAGTGTAAATCCTTGTATGGTCTGGTGACCTCCAGTCCCAGTTTTTCCATTACTACTTTAGGCATTAGGTTGTGGGAGGCACCTGAATCTAGCATAGCGTTATGCAAGATCAAGCCGTGTATGTTTAGACTGATGTAAAAATGAGCGACCTCACTAGTATCATCTCAACCATCTACTTCAGGTCCGAAAAGAAGCTTGGGTCGATCATTAGTAAGGTTCACAGTGTCTGAATGACCTGCTGATCCAATGGTTAAGGCCTTCATGCCTATGTCAGGTTCAATGGCCAGTACTTCAATCACCTGTGAACAATAACCTCCTTTGTTCATCAACTCTATAAGTGGGATGGGAATTTTTATTTTGGCCAATTCCCCCTGTAGACTAAAGGGTGTAGGAGCTCTTCCTTGGCTCATTATTTCTGGTTTGTCCACCAAATTCTTCTTCTCAGAAGTACTCGGTGGATTAATAGGTGAAACCTCAGGCTGTGATGGCCTTTTCAGAATGGTGAGGTTTTTCTTCATGAGAGCGTCGACTTTACACTTCTCAAGAATCTTCTCAGAGGTAGTATTCTCAGGAGTCTTCTCAGTAGATGGCTCAGGGGTCTTCTTGGTCTCGACTACCTTCTGTGTTTTAGTCGTCTTTTTTGGGGAATTCCCTTATGTCTTCTTACTCCACAGATTGTACTGATGGTGTACCTCCAAAATAGCATTTTCAAAGGCATGTTGTTCTGCATCTTCAACTTCTTCACTTACTTTTGTTTGATTTAGAAGAAAGAGTTCCTGCTCTTCTTGGGTAAGGAAGATAGCTTCGTTGTCGTGAATGCCCATGAGGTTGATGTGAGTGTCCTCCAATTCCTCAATCACTTCCCCCCCTTCATCGGCATAGTTTTCTTGCAGGGAGGTCTAATCTGCTGATTGGGGCCCCTCTGCTCTCTTTGATCCCTAGGATCTCTCTGTCTAATTTTAGGAGGGTTTCTCTTGAAGTTGGGATTCTGAACCTGAGGAGTAGGTGTGTTGTCTCTTGGAGGATTTCTGTCTGACACAGTCAATCTTTCCAGCATTAGTTCCATTGCTCTGGACAAAGAATCCAATTTGGAATCTATGTTCGATGTGGAAGGTTCTTCTTTAATTGTGACTCTCCTTTCTGACCTCTGATGTTCCCTTTTTTCCAATAGATTGGCCTCCACACTTATAGCACTTTTCTGCATGTCCTCCAGGGTGGCATAATTTCTTTCTCTTAGTTGGTATGACATGTCGGCATCAAATCCATAAGGGAATTTAATCAATGCCAAACCCTGTGGAGGTTTGATTTCAGTTGGGATTGCATTGTACATGTTGTTGAAATGGGTGTAGTAATCTTGTACCGTCTCACCTTGATTTCTTCTTATATTCTCGTATTCTGATAGTATTTGGAGAGGGTTTTTCTTTACCTCCCATCTATCAAGGAAACTCCTTTGAAAAGCGATAAGGTTAGGGATTGAGGCAACAGGTAAATCTTTGTACCATTTCTTGACGTCACCTGTCAAACTTTGGGCAAACAATCGCATTTGAACGTCATCCTCATCAACTTCTTGCAGGTCAAAATAATCATTCATTTTGTTGACATGTTGTTGGGCGTTTAATGGTCTTGTTGCGTCGAAATGTGGGAGTCTAGTTTGATAGTCTTGGGGCATGGCATGTAGCAGCGTAGCCAACACTAGAGGAGTATATCGATCTACCATGATGGGTGGAGGAGGTGGGACGACAACCTGGATGGTTGGCGAGGTAGCGATTGAAGACGAGGATGAGGAGGGACTGGATAGTACTAAGGGAGTTATTTGAGGTTTAGTCATGGGAGACATAACTTCGGGGGTTTGGGGTTGTAGAACAGTTGGGTCAAAGATGATTTTAGTTACATAACTGTCGGACCATGTTCTAATCTCGGTCGGAATGAGATCGAGTGTGAACTTTCTTTGGAGCCAGAACTCTTTTTGGTTTTTTATATATATATTTTTTAGTTTTGTGAGTCTGAAAATAATATGTACAAAGTTAATCAACCTCTAAACATTACTTTCTTCTCAAATTTGAACTTTCTTTTTAGGGAAAAGAAAACAAAATTTATCAATTTTAGTTCTTCCCCAGTGGAGTCGCCATTATGTTAGCACTTAGTAAATTTCCTAGAGGTTGAAACAAAAGAAATCTAAAAAGGTAACTTTATCCAACCACTTTTAAAGATGGGATCTAGCCCTTCTAGCTTCAGAGAGGGATCTCTCTATATGATTTATCTATGTTTTCAATTTATATATTAGGCTAGGTAAAGAAATAGGTGGGTTTTGTTGTCAAAGTGTTTTTGAATTGGTTGAGACAGTCTACACCTCCATTGGTCTATGGGGTCTGTACTTAATTAAATATGAAATACAACCAGAAATGATAAAAGAAGACTTTCACAGGGCAAGATAATATACTCACTGGATCTTTTAGTAGCTTAAATGATGGACAAAAGAAAAGAGGAGAAAGATAAATTCAACTAAGAAGCAGTTAAGAATTTCTTAATTGAAAACATCAGAAGATAAACATTAAAATCTTTAGAGTAGGAAATAGGGTATCCAAGATAAATCCTGCAACATACGTTACTCTTAAATATTAGTTTCAGAAAACAATATGATCACAAAGCAAGAATAACATTAGACTTAGAGAATAAACATCACTAGTGAATACACACAAGAATCTTGTAAAAGTACCTCCTTTTTATTAATGATAGATCTCTTCAAAAAATGTTACAGTCTAATAGCGTCAGGGTGTGAAGATCAACAACCCCTAATACTTCAAAAGGTGAAGTATTTATAACTCAAATTACAAATGTTACTGTCATAACTGATCAAGACATGCTAATTCTATTTTTAGCCTAACTAATTTAACTAATCAAACTGCTTGATGACTTGGTGCAACTGCGCACGGATTTTTGAGTAGACCGTTGATGAAGCCTTCGCATGACCTCATCTAATTGGATAGGTGACTGGACCTGGATAGTTCATCTTCTAATCGAGCATATCGTAGAGTTCCTCCCATCTGAGATGACTAGGCATAGTGACTTTGAGCAGTCTCCGATACACTTGGTCCATTTTCGTATACTTAGCAAATGTAGGCTTAGTGACGAATATGTATCGAATCTCGTGTTGGATGCTGATGTCAAACTGAAGGGCATCCAGGAATGCTTTACCAGTGGTGCTCCCTTGTATGCTAGCAAACTTTGAACTATCCTTAGACACTTCAGACAATCTCTTTTTGTAATCTGGGAGTGTCATTAGTTTATCATTAATGACCTTCAGACCGGGGAGACCTTTCTTCTGGAGAGCCTCGATCTTGTTGAAGAACCTTTGTAACCCCTCGTCCATGATCCGAACCTTTTCTTCTACTTGAAGCATTAATCCTATTTTTTTCAAAACTCTTTTAACGTCAAGGATAGTCTTTGTTCTATCTTCTATCTTCAACTCTTGTAGTTCTTCTCTAGTCTTAGAGTTGAGGAATTTGATGATATCATTTGCCTGAGTTGGTCTATCTCCCAATTCTACTCTGATCTTCTCAATGGCCTGTTTTCTCCTCTAGACCAACTCATTCTGTTCAAACATAAACTGGATCATGGGCCATATCTCATTTATGGACTTTGTGATGTCTGTCCATACATTCTATTTGACTTCAGCCAAAGTCTTCCCTACCACTGTTTTCTTCTGGAGCTACTGTAGCTCCTTATTGAGCTACTGAGTTACTTGCTTTTATTTGGAGAGACTGGTCTAGAAAGAAGTTTTGAGTTCCTGGAGGTTCTCAACTTCCTTATTAAGCCTGTTGATTTCTGTCTCTTGCAAGTTCATCCTTTCCATGGATTTGGCGAGGTCGGATGTCCCCTCTTGTGGTGTCATTGGTGTTGTGGATGGGATTGTTGTTACTGCTACTGTGATTTCTCCTGAAATCGGAATGGAACTCAATGGAATGAATTCCATTGGCTTCATCTGCTCCTTTTCTTTTAATAATCTCTCCATCTCAGCTTCCATTTCTTTGAGATATGCATTCTTCTCCATGAGTAGCTTGAGCATTTCATCCTTCTCGCCTTCTTTCTCTGCTATCTCCTTCGCCTGTGAGTCCTCTGTGGGTGGGAGTTTCAATTGTTTCCTTAAAGAAAGGATGTTTTCATTCTTATTCTTTATCATCTCCTCTGTAGCTTTGACGTTGGATGGGGCATAGCCGATCTTGAGGACCAACTCCTCCAAAGTTTTGATTCTGTTGTCTTTTGTGAATGTGATATCTTCTCCAGCTTGAGTTCTGTCTGAGCATTGTTCAATGATACCTGTAATTTTTCTACAGAAGCTGAAGCATGTGCCAACGTATGGAACACCATTTCCCTTGTCTATTTGTGCAGATCCATCTGATCTATTGGGTGCACGTCCTTCATCTGGAATTCGAAGGTGGCCCTCTTGTAATCTGTAATCACCTTGGGGTCTGGTACCTGCGCCTAGAGGAAGGCCATGTGCATCCTTCCCTTTGCTGTGTCAAATGCAGACAGTAGCCTGTGCTACGCAGTCGGCGTTTCCTTCTGAAACTGAGCATAGGTACTGCTCAACTTGGGCCCAGTCTTGCTCGGCTGAGTGTCCAGGGGGGAGCCTGAGGATTTCTTTGGCACTGTTGGGGTGATGCCATGATATAGGCTTGAGCCAAAATGTGGGATGACAGACTTGACCACTTTGGTAGGCGGGACTTCTATTTCTCCAGTTGGACTGAGAATTGTGGTTGTCTTGGGCCTCTTAGTGTGAAAACGAAACTCTTTAGACGATACCTCCATGACAGGCGGAGATGACTCTTGTCGAGGCCTTTTTTCCTTAGGGACCTGTGGCATGGAAGTTGGTGGCACAATGGTTGGGGGAACCTGCTATTCCACTTCAACCAAGGTGTCAGGCACCCACAGAGTCTGATTAGCAAATTTCTCAATCTCGGGCTTAACTTCATGAATGTACGGGATATTTTTGTTCTTCACCCTCATTTCTGAGATGATCCTGTATGGATCATAGTGCCATGGGAAGCTCATAAAGAACTTCATTTCTTTCAACATTATTTCATATTCTTCCTCGGCGCCTCAGCTGTTGGAGATGAAAGAGCCAATCTACCCCTTGATTCTGAGTTGCAGCTTTTTCTTCAAGGATACAAAATGGATGTCATCTGAATTCATGATTTGTCTTATATACTCTAAAGAAAATATTCTTACCGACATATATTTGGGCAGCTTGTAGGGCACCAACTCGCATCTGAATACTCATATCTCGGTGTGCTTTTGATACAGGTACCAATCCTCGGTCTTTGTGTTGTCCGAGAGATGCATAATTCTCTGGACTTCATCATTTATTCTAGGCTCGGGCCTACCTCTCAACATGCTTACCACCGGGTGGTAGAACAGATCGATGAAAGCCTTGAATCTATACTTTGTGGAGTTATGCTTCAGCAAAGAGGTCCATGTTGTGACTAGCTAAGGCCTTCCATCTGCGTCCATCTTCTGCATGGAGAAACTAAATTTATCTGCTTGAAAGTAAACAAACATGTATGCCAATATAGATGAGTATCTGAACATGCCTTCCATGCCAAAATTCACGAACTATTCATGAATATTGTCTGCTAAGAAGGTGCTGAAATCAAACTGAGTGGTGGGCTTTTCATCAGTGGAGAAAATAGGTAGAAAACCCAAAATGGGCTCATCTACCCATTGGTCAGAAAAGTACCCTAACAGAGCAAAAAGGGAGGAAATGACCTGGTTTCCCTTGGTGGAGAACATGGACGACGGGTAAGGGGGATTGGTTGAATGGAACTGAGCGGAGCTGGGAACGAAAATCTTGAATATTTGAGCTCTCTGGGGAAAATTCATCTTCTGATACAACTCTGTAAGGATTTCCAGGTTTAAAGGAGCCGTAGAGTCTGCACGGGGTATTTGCATCATCTCGTCTATGTCTTCGAGAGTGATGAGGAACAGGGTGTCTTCGGATGAGGATATGACGACTCTTTGTTCGGGGATATAGTGAGCTTGGCATTTAAGTACGAAATCGGGAAAATGGTGTATCTGGGGAAAAAGTTAAAGGGGCAAATTAGACTCCCAGAGTCCAATTTCATCGCTCTAGTCTAGGAAAACCTCCCTGAGCCATGAATGGAGGTCTGAGAAATCGAAATCACATTTGGTATCTATGATCAATCGATCTTTGTCGACCAGTGGGATCTTCTCTAGGTCGACAGGAGGCGGGAGAAAAGGATTCTCCTCTCCTTCTGCCTGTCTTGGCTTTGCCGCCATCTCTGCAACAATACCTGCAAATAACACAAAGTTAGTGGGGTTGAATGAATGTGGATGAAGGCGACGGGATGTAACGGAGGAGAAGGCTATGAGTTTTTCTGGTGTGACGAGTGAATGAGCGAAAATGGGGGAAAATGGTACTTTTATTTAAAAAATGAGGTTGGTTGGGCACGGGAGACAGGTCAGCTGGATAACGGATAGGTTATCCAGTAATAAATGGACAACGGGCCACTTAAGGGTGAGATGGCAGGTGACGGTGGCTAAAAAATATGAACGGGTGATGTGGCGACTAGGGATTGGAGGTGAAAGTCGCAATAAGGGGCTGATCATGAGTGAAAAGGGGTAGGGAACTGACAACAATTATGGGATGTGACATAACTCGGGAGCAAGTGGAACAAGTGGAAGATGACGTCCATGAGTGATGGGGGATGTCAGATAGCAGATGGGGATGGGACTTCGGGACCAATAGGCTGACCCCACATATGACAAGGGGCCCACCAGAGGGAGATGACCATTCTAGACCCCCCCCCCCTCAGTTAAAAGAAGAACATCAGGGGGGTCCAAAATCCATTGTGGGCCATTGATCTACGCACCTGTTTCTGGGTCGTAGATCCAAGCGTGCTCTTTAACACTCATTCCGGGAACCCCCCCTCCATTAAAGGTAGAATGGATGGGGGGGTCTGGAATCCAATCTGGACCGTTGATTTAAGTGCTCGTCTCTGGGCCGTCCAGATGTGCGCCAATGTTATCAGTGATTCCATACCCCCCCCAAGTTAAAAGAAGAACGGTTAGGGGGGTCCGGAATGCTCTGTGCGCCATAGATCTGGGCACCGTGATCGGTACCATCGAAAAGTGCATGGAGTATAAACTGGGAGCGAAGAACACATGCACTGGGGGGAAACTTAGGATGAATGCATTTTATGGTTTTTCCCCCAAATTTTCAAAGAGACACCACCATGGAGCTTCGACCAAACTATCCTTTAGGCATTTGAGACATGGTGCAACATTTTATATCAAGATGGTTTTATTGGAGTGAAACAATGAAGCAACTAACCTACATGCTAACCTATCTTCCTATGACAGTTATCCCAGATTAAACTGTTGGGTTAAGAAATTACTCTACCCTAGGGTTATCTAACTAGGATTAGACAGTCTAGCCAGATTTATTCACTAATCTAACCTAGACTCTTTAGCTAAGATTAAACTGTTTAGCCAAATCATTCACTACCCTATCAACATCAAATTTAAAAAGAACTTGGCCATGCTTGAAAGGTATGGCCAAGTTACTATTATTGCATG
>ML780719.1:30927-43618 GCA_009831015.1 Picea engelmannii
ACAACCTGGGCACCCTCTGTCATCCGGTGATTAACTAAGGTGGGCCTCCTTCCCGTCATGTCAGCTTGTAGACCATCCTCCCACTGGCCACCTTTCCTACTCCTGACCGTGCGATGAGGCTCGCGCCCTTCTGCCCTCTCCTCATCTTTCGACATCTGTCGCTTCCCCCTCTCTTGGTCCACATGGTCCGTTTCCCAACTCACCCTCCATTCATCGCCTGCCATGTGTCCCACCAATTTCCACGACAGCCTCCTACCGCAAGTGCACCCATTATGCCATGTCCTGGTCCTTCCACTTATCGTCTTCCGCCACATGTCTCCCCCGCCACCTCTCTTACACCTCATCTCTTCTTTCTTTCCCCTCACAATTCCGGCCCCATCACTCCATTCCTGTGCCCCATCTTCCGCGCTGGCCCCCATGCCTATTCTTCAAGCCATTCAGTTATTCTAGGTGGCAGCGCGGGAGGCCCTCTGCGTCCCAAAGGTGCCAAGTTGACCGGGCCATCCTCAATCCCGATGAAGCAGTTATTGAAGCGGTTGGTGGTGGTTAGAAATCGCCTCCGCCATAATGGGAAAGCACGACAATGAATTAAAGGCAGGTCGATTCGCCATTGGAACTGTCAAAAGTTATATTGCATCTGACATAAGTTGCACGATCTTTCAGATGTTGACTGTCAGAAGCCATGCAGATGCAAAGCTTTCAAAGCAATGTCTCGGTTCTGCTGTTGTTGTTGTTCTGAGTATATGAAGGCGTTTTCTCCATTTTTGTATCTATCGATGGTAGAGCTAAGCTCCCGACTGTAAAGTTTCAGCAAACATTCTAGTTCTCTGGGTTATGTATCTATGTTTGAGATTTCTTGTTTTATGACAAACAGTTCTCCTTTTTCCATCTAGGCTTTCATCTTATATCAGAGAGTTCATGATCGAATGAACCGCATGGATTGTTGCAGTTATGTTATGATAAAGGATTTTTTGTGACATTATTGTATTTTCTGGTCTTCTGTGTTTGAATGTAAGAGGATCTTGCGTTCGAATGCTTTCTTCTCCAGTCTGTTACAAACCTGATGTTTATGACAGACCTTCGCACTTTTCTCATGCAACTCTTCCCCCTACTCACCCTTAATACGACTAACTGTTTGAAGTTTATCTAATACCTCACTCGCTTGTGCACGACTGGCCTAGTTACTGAGTTGAGACGATATTGTTCCGAGTTTGCTTCCATTTGATCACCCCTCTTTAAATAAATCGTGACATTAAACTGATGGAAGTCAGGCTCTACTCCTGCAAGAAATCCAAGAGTGACTTCTGACGCTAACATTTCTGGCACCGTTGTCGGGGACGAAGTTGAATATTTTCCCCGGATTTGAACGACAAAGATCAACTGATTTTGAAGGTGCATCAGATATCAGAACTTGAAGATTGCTACTGTGCACCTGCCGACTCCATTTTGATGACTCCGCTGGGGAGAACCTGCTCTATCAATTTTGGCTTCGAGAGGCAGACACACGAGGTCTAATCCACACTTGCCTTTAGCTACACCAGAAGCAGACGTAGAAGCAGTGCGCAGAAAGGGAAAGAGCTCTGCAAAAGAAGTTTCCATCGCTGAAACAGGTAATACGCCAGCCCCTTCTGTGAGAATTCCATTTTCTTATTCTCAGCTTCCTAGTCGTCCTTCCTCTTAGGTTTCCCTTTTTCTAAACTTCGGGAGTGTTCCTGCTAAGTTTTCTCCTCCTGGTCTGGTATCAGAAAGAGAGATCATTATCACTCCCCCCTCCCTGGAAGTTGTCCCTCAATGCAGACCTCAACCCTCTGGAGGTTTCACCACCCCTCCTTTTATTGCTACTACTGCACAGAGAGAAGCATCTGCACACTCAAGTCCCTTGGCTCTCTCTCTGTTTTCTCTGTTGTCTCCTCCAAGAACCTATTTTCCGACATCTCCTGTCCACACTTCTTCTCCCCCGAGTTCTCCTCTACCTAATACCCCTATGGCTGGTGTTAATCCCCCTCTGAATAGAATGGATGCCATAGTTGTTGCTAGATATGATCCTTTAATCCTCCCTCATCCTATGAATCCCCTCCCTACTGGAGATTATTTGAAATATATGCCCAAGTTCACTAGAGAAGGGGATATAACTATTGAAGAGCACCTAGCTACTTTTTACAGTTATGCAGACAACTTGAATATTGAGAACAAAGATGTCTGGATGAGAGTCTTTGTCCAGAGCCTGGATGGAGAGGTAAGGAAATGGTTCAGAGGATTGGCCCCTGGATCTATCCCTGGCATTGAAGCCTTGGATAACGTTTTCATGAGGCAGTGGGGAGATAGAAAATATTTCATGTATTACATGACAGAGTTTGGGTCTCTGAGGAAAATGGAAGGAGATTCTGTCTCTGACTTCTCCAAAAGATTTAATAAGATGTACAATAAGATCCCTGCAGAGATAAAGCCCTCAGAAGCCTCTACCCAAATTTCATATGCTGGTGCATTTGATCCTGATTTTTGCCTGCTATTAAGAGAAAGAAGAGCTACCTCCTTAGCTCAAATGCAAGACGATGCCGTAGAAGTGGAATCCAACATATTAGCAGCTGACAGACTGAGGAACAAAGCTAACACAGAAAGAAGAAAGGGAAGACCCGAAGCCTCAACCTCTTGCCCATCGTTGCCCCACCCTCAAGTGAATGAGCTGACCGAGATGATGAAGTTTTTGACCGAAGAAGTGGAAATATTGAAGGTGGAAAGGAAGAAAATGTATAAGGGCCCTCAGAACACCGAAAATAAAGGAGGTTTCAGGAGGCCAAGTAATAATGTGGCTCCCCCAACTATGCACAGAGAAAGGGGAAGAGACAGAGAAGACCAGAGAATTCAAGCCCCCTTTCAGAACAATCTGGTGGTCGATGAGGAGGAAAGAGAAACAGATGAGCTTGATCATGAAATCCACTGCTTAGAAGATACTTCTCCTTTTCTTCATCTCACTCGGACAGCCTATGAAGAGTCTCTCATGGATAGTCAGCTAAATGAATTGAGCAAGGGAGACAAAGCTAGCGGCGGTCAAGGCAGGTACAACCTGAGGTCCGACAAAAAGGCAGCAGCAGCTGATGTTCCTGAGCAGTCCACTAGAACAGAGAAACTTGCTAATGAAGTAGCAGACGCTCAGAGAGGTAAGAAGTCTCAACCTCTCTCTCCCATTCTCCGTAATCATGTTCCTGAAGTTAGAGAAACCCCAAGACCTATATCTTCATTCAATTTCGAACATGAGATCCAAAAGATCGGAATTCCTGTGCCACTCACTAAGTTAATTAGACATGGGGAATTCAAAAAACGCTTCTCTGAGCTGCTAAAATCTGAAGCCTCATACCCACTCACAGACTCCATAATCCTTCAAGATGAAAGGCATGCAGTTGTCCTAGGTCCCATGGTAGAAGATAGAGATGATTCATCCCCTCCCTTCTACACATCCCTGAACATACATGATAAAGTGCTACACAATTGCCTTATGGATACAGGGGCCTCTCACAACCTCATGCCCAAAACAGTCATGGAAGAGTTAGGACTAGAAGTCACCCGAGCATATCATGACCTCTATTCTTTTGACTCTAGGAGGGTGCAGTGTTTGGGAGTTATCAAGGACCTGGTAGTTTCTTTGTTTCAGCTGCCCATGAAAAGTATGGTAATGGATATTGTGGTAGCTAATGTTCCCCCCAAGTTTGGCATGCTATTGTCAAGATCCTGGATTAAGAGACTTGGAGGAACCTTGCATATGGACCTCACATATGCCACTATCCCAGTGTTTGGAGGGGAGCATAGAAGACTATACAGAGAAGCCCAGCTGGCCTACATAATCAATAATGAAGCCAACCCTACCAATCATCCCATCTATGCCTTGGACACTGATTGAGGCTCCAGTTTACTACAGCTCACCCATGCCCCTGAGGCTCCTTTACAGATCAGAAAGCAGCCCATTCTTAATCAGGAGACACCCCCTCCAACCACCTCTGTTTGGAAGATGTTTTTTGATGGAGCTTCCTCCAGTATAGGTGCAGGTGCCGGAGTAGTATTCATATCACCATGTCGGGAGACCACATCTCTGTCATATAAGCTGGAGTTTGACACCACCAACAACGTGGCAGAGTATGAAGCTCTGGTTCTAGGATTAAGAGCTGCCAAGGAAATGGGAATTAAGGAGATGACTGTGTTTGGAGATGCAGAGTTGATCATCAAGGAGGTAAAAAATGTTTATCAGGCTAAGAATCCTCGGATCAGGAATTATAGGAATGAGGTATGGGACCTAGTTGATAATTTCTTCCTGGCCTTTAATATTTCTTACATTCCGAGGGAGGAAAATGCTTCAGTAGAATTTTTAGCTGTCACAGCTAGCTTGCTCGAAGTTCCTTCACCGCCTGTGGTCAGATCCAATGTTGAGATAAAATATAGGCCCTCTGTACTAGACAACATCAAACACTAGAAGGCGTTTGAAGATGATCAGGAAATCGAGAAATTCCTCCAATCCATCGATGACTTTTCTGCATTGCACATAGATGAAGATCCCGACATGGATGGTGACCATCACCCTGGGGTGTTTTTAAATAGAATTGTTGATCACCAGATTATTCAACTACTGAGCAATTACATTCCGAGGGGACTTGTCCCATTAGAAAGATTTTTCGATGGAAATCAGACTCTGCATTGATTTCAGGAACCTGAATAGAAGCTCCAGGAAGGAAAATTACCCCCTGCCCAACATGGAACACATACTGCAGAAGGTAACCGGTGCATCAAGAATATCCACGATTGATGGTTTCTCTGGATACAATCAGATATCATTCATGCCTGAGAACAGAGAAAAAAAAGCCTTCACCACTCCTTGGGGCACATTCATGTATGCCAAAATGCCTTCTGGGCTGATGAATGCAGGAGCAACATTTCAGCGAGCCATGGACATAGCCTTCATCGGGGAGAAGGACCAGTTTGTGGTGATATATCTGGATGACATCACAGTCTTCTCCAAGACTGATAAAGAGCATTGTTGCCACTTAAAAAGAGTTTTCCTGAAGTGTCGGAGGTATGGCCTATCTTTAAACCCCAAGAAATCAGTGTTTGCTATGAAAGAGGGGAAGCTGTTAGGTCATATAGTGTCAGCAGAAGGAGTAAGGATTGACCCTAGCAGGGTAGAGGCACTCCAGACCCTGTCACTTCCCAGGTCCAAGAAGGAGGTCCCGACCTTTTTGGGGAAGGTAAACTTTCTTAGGAGATTCATCTTGAACTTTGCCAAGCTGGTAAAACACATCACGGCCATGCTCAGGAAGGGAAATGAAGTGAAATGGACTGATGAACCCATGGAATATTTTGAGCAAATAAAGAAAGCATTGACTGAGGCACCTGTGCTAATCAGTCCCGATTATTCTAAAGATTTCCTGATTTTCTCATTTGCTTCTGATGACTCGATAGCAGCAGTCTTGTTGCAGAAAAATGATCAAGGGCGAGAGCAACCTATTTCTTTCTACAGCAAGGTGTTGAGAGATGTTGAAATCTGATACGAGATCATGGAGAAGCAGGCCTATGCATTGGTGAAATCTCTCAAAGCTTTCAGGATCTATGTCTTGCACTCAAAAATCACTAAATATGTCCCTTCAACCTCTGTGAAGGACATTCTTATACAGCCTAACATAGACGGGAGAAGGGGTAAATGGATCACCAAGATCCTGGAATTTGACCTGGAGATTCAGCCCACCAAGTTGATAAAGGGGCAAGGTTTGGCCAGGTTGCTAGCTGAATCCAATTGAAAGGCTTTGGTGATTAACTTCATCAATGAACAAGCTGATTCATCCGGCAGGAATTCTCATACCATCATACCACTAGCAGCATGTCCTTGGTACAGGGATATCTTGTACTTTCTCCAAGAATTAAATCCCCCTGATGGAATGGGAAAGAGTAGGGCCAGAGCTTTGAAGCTCAAAGCAGTCAGATATTGTCTCATTGACCAAGCCTTGTATTGGAGAGACCCTCTGGGGATACTATTAAGATGTCTGGACCTGCTGCAAACCCAGAAGGTGATGTTCGATTTCCATAGCAGTCTCTGCGGAGGTCATCATTTTTGGAAGACCACAGCCCACAAAATCCTCCGGGCTGGGTATTACTGGCCTACTTTGTTTACGGATGTCTGTAGGGAAGTCATGGCATGCATCAAATGCCAGAAGTTCTCAGGTAAGCAGCAACTCAAATCTCTGCCATTAAAGCCTTTAGTAGTTTCGGCACCCTTTCAACAGTGGGAATTGGATTTCGTTGGAGAAATTCATCCTCCCTCAAGTGGCTAGCATAGATGGATCCTCACTGCAACCGATTATTTCACCAAGTGGATAGAGGTTGTCCCCACCATGAGAACTTCTCACAAGGTAATCATCAGCCTCTTGGAAGACATCATAGCCAGATTTGGCTACCCAAGTAAGATTGTCACTGACAATGCTGCCCCCTTCAGGTCTTAGCCTCTGGTCAAATTATGTGAACAATTTGGAATTTCACTGGTTCACTCTACTCCATACTATCCTCAAGGAAACGGACTGGTAGAGTCCTCCAATAAAAGCCTAATCAAGCTTATCAAAAGGCTACTGGGGGGGGGTCCGGAATCGAAGGTGCATCTCTTCGATGGCTACAGTTCAAGCACCCGAATCAATGACGCACAGACAACCTGGGCACCCTCTGTCATCCGGTGATTAACTAAGGTGGGCCTCCTTCCCGTCATGTCAGCTTGTAGACCATCCTCCCACTGGCCACCTTTCCTACTCCTGACCGTGCGATGAGGCTCGCGCCCTTCTGCCCTCACCTCATCTTCCGACTTCTGTCGCTTCCCCCTCTCTTGGTCCACATGGTCCCTTTCCCAACTCACCCTCCATCCATCGCCTGCCATGTGTCCCACCTCTTTCCACGACAGCCTCCTACCGCAAGTGCACCCATTATGCCTTGTCCTTCTCCTTCCACTTATCGTCTTCCGCCACATGTCTCCCTCGCCACCTCTCTTACACCTCATCTCTTCTTTCTTTCCCCTCGCAGTTCTGGCCCCATCACTCCCTTCCCGTGCCCTATCTTCTACGCTGGCCCCCATGCCTATTCTTCAAGCCATTCAGTTATTCCAGGTGGCAGCGCGGGAGGCCCTCTGCGTCCCGAAGGTGCCAAGTTGACCGGGCCATCCTCAATCCCGATGAAGCAATTATTGAAGCAGTTATTGAAGCGGTTGGTGGTGGTTAGACATCGCCTCCGCCATAATGGGAAAGCACGGCAATGAATTAAAGGCACGTCGATTCGCCGTTGGAAATGTCAAAAGTTAGATTGCATCTGACATAAGTTGCACGATCTTTCAGATGTTGACTGTCAGAAGCCATGCAGACGCAAAGCTTTCATTGCAATGTCTCGGTTTCGCTGTTGTTGTTGTTCTGAGTATATGAAGGCGTTTTCGCCATTTTTTTATCTATCGATGGTAGAGCTAAGCTCCCGACTGTAAATTTTCAGCAAACATTCTAGTTCTCTGGGTTATGTATCTGTGTTTGAGATTTCTTGTTTTATGACAAACAGTTCTCCTTTTTCCATATAGGCTTTCATCTTATATCAGAGAGCTCATGATCGAATGATTCACGTGGATTGTTGCAGTTATGTTATGATAAAGGATTTGTTGTGACATTATTGTATTCTCTGGTCTTCTGTGTTTGAATGTAAGAGGATCTTGCGTTCGAATGCTTTCTTCTCCAGTCTGTTACAAACCTGATGTTTATGACAGGCCTTCGCACTTTTCTCATGCAAGTCTTCCCCCTACTCACCCTCACTATGACTCATTGTTTGAAGTTTATCTAAGACCTCACTCGCCTGTGCATGCCTGGCCTAGTTTCTGAGTTGAGACGATATTGTTCCGAGTTTGCTTCCATTTGATCACCCCTCTTTAAACAAATCGTGACATTAAACTGATGGGTGTAAGGCTCTGCTCCTGTAAGCAATCTAGGAGTGACTTTTGACACTAACATTTCTGGCGCCGTTGTCGAGGACGAAGTTGTATATTTTCCCCGAATTTGAACGACAAAGATCAACTGATTCTGAAGGTGCATCAAATATCAGAACTTGACGATTGCTATTGTGCACCTGGCGACTCCATTGTGATGACTCTGCTGGGGAGAACCTACTCTATCAATTGTGGCTTCGAGAGGTAGACACATGAGGTCTAATCCACACTTGCCTTTAGCTACACCAAAAGTTGACGCAGAAGTAGTGCGCAGAAAGGGAAAGAGCTCTGCAAAAAAAGTTTCCATCGCCGAAACAGGTAATACGCCAACCCCTTCTCTGAGAAGTCCATTTTCTTATTCTCATCTTCCTAGTCATCCTTCCTCTGAGGTTTCCATTTTTCTGAACTTCGGGAGTGTTCCTGCTGAGTTTTCTCCTCCTGGTCTGGTATCAGAAAGAGAGATCCTTGTCACTCCCCCCTCCCTGGAAGTTGTGCCTCAACGCAAACCTCAACCCTCTGGAGGTTTCACCACCCCTCCTTTTATTGCTACTACTACACAGAGATAAGCATCTGCACACTCAAGTCCCATGGCTCTCTCTCTGTTTTCTCTGTTGTCTCCTCCAAGAACCTCTTTTCCGACATCTTTCGTCCACACTCCTTCTCCCCTGAGTTCTCCTCTACCTAATACCCCTATGGCTGGTGCTAATCCCCCTCTGAATAGAATGGATGCCATAGTTGCTGCTAGATATGCTCCATTAATCCTCCCTCATCCTATGAATCCCCTCTCTGCTAGAGATTATTTGAAATATATGCCCAAGTTCACTAGAGAAGGGGATATAACTGCTGAAGAGCACCTAGCTGCTTTTTACAGTTATGCAGACAACTTGAATATTGAGAACGAAGATGTCTGGATGAGAGTCTTTGTCCAGAGCCCGGATGGAGAGGTAAGGAAATGGTTCAGAGGATTGGCCCTTGGATCTATCGATGGCATTGAAGCCTTGGATAACATTTTCATGAGGCAGTGGGGAGATAGAAAAGATTTCATGTATTACATGATAGAGTTTGGGTCTCTGAGGAAAATGGAAGGAGAGTTTGTCTCTAACTTCTCCAAAAGATTTAATAAGATGTACAATAAGATCCCTGCAGAGATAAATCCCTCAGAATCCTCTGCCCAAATTTCATATGCTGGTGCATTTGATCCTGATTTATGCCTACTATTAAGAGAAAGAAGAGCTACCTCCTTAGCTCAAATGCAAGATGCTACCGTAGAAGTGGAATCCAACATATTAGCAGCTGACAGACTGAGGAACAAAGCTGACACAGACAGAAGAAAGGGAAGACCCAAAGCCTCAACCTCTGGCCCATCGTTGCCCCACCCTCAAGTGAATGAGCTGACCGAGATGATGAAGGTTTTTACCGAAGAAGTGGAGAGATTGAAGGTGGAAAGGAAGAAAATGTATAAGGGCCCACAGAACACCAAAAATAATGGAGGTTTCAGGAGGCCAAATAATAATGTGGCTCCCCCAACTATGCACAGAGAAAGGGGAAGAGACAGAGAAGACCAGAGAATTCAGGCCCCCTTTCAGAACAATTTGGTGGCCAATGAGGAGGAAAGAGAAAAAGATGAGCTTGATCCTGAAATCCACTGCTTAGAAGACACTCCTCCTTTTCCTCATCTCACTTGGATATCCTATGAAGAGTCCCTCATGGATAGTCCGCTAAATGAATTGAGCAAGGGAGACAAAGCTAGCGGCGGTCGAGGCATGTACAACCTGAGGTCCGACAAAAAGGCAGCAGCACCTGATGTTCCTGAGCAGTCCACTAGAACAGAGAAACTTGCTAATGAAGTAGCCGACGCTCACAGAGGTAAGAAGGCTCAACCTCTCTCTCCCATTGTCCATAATCATGTTCCTGAAGTTAGAGAAACCCCAAGACCTATATCTTCTTTCAATTTCGAACATGAGATCCAAAAGATCAGAATTCATGTGCCACTCACTGAGTTAATTAGACATGGGGAATTCAAAAAATGCTTCTCTGAGCTGTTGAAATCTGAAGCCTCATACCCACTCACAGACTCCATAAACCTTCAAGATGAAAGGCCTGCAGTTGTCCTAGGTCCCATGGTAGAAAATAGAGATGATTCATCCGCTCCCTTCTACACATCCCTGAACATACATGATAAAGTGCTACACAATTGCCTTATGGATTCAGGGGCCTCTCACAACCTCATGCCCAAAACTGTCATGGAAGAGTTAGGACTAGAAGTCACCCGAGCATATCATGACCTCTATTCTTTTGACTCTAGGAGGCTATAGTGTTTGGGAGTTATCAAGGACCTAGTAGTTTCTTTGTTTCAGCTGCCCATGAAAAGTATGGTCATGGATATTGTGGTAGCTAATGTTCCCCCCAAGTTTGGCATGCTATTGTCAAGATCTTGGATTAAGAGACTTGGAGGAACCTTGCAGATGGACCTCACATATGCCACTATCCCAGTGTTTGGAGGGGAGCATAGAAGACTATACAGAGAAGCCCAGCTGGCCTACATAATCAGTGATGAAGCCAACCCTACCAATCATCCCATCTATGCCTTGGACACTGATTGAGGCTCCAGTTTACTACAGCTCACCCACGCCCCTCAGGCTCCTTTACAGATCAGAAAGTAGCCCATTCTTAATCAGGAGACACCCCCTCCAACCACCTCTGTTTGGAAGATGTTTTTTGATGGAGCTTCCTCCAGTATAGGTGCAGGTGCCGGAGTAGTATTCATATCACCCTATCGGGAGACCACATCTTTGTCACATAAGTTGGAGTTTGACACCACCAACAACGTGGCAGAGTATGAAGTTCTGGTTCTGGGATTAAGAGCTGCCAAGGAAATGGGAATTAAGGAGATGACTGTGTTTGGAGATGCAGAGTTGATCATCCAGCAGGTAAAAAATGTTTATCAGGCTAAGAATCCTCGGCTCAGGAATTATAGGAATGAGGTATTGGACCTAGTTGATAATTTCTTCATGGCCTTTAATATTTCTTACATTCCGAGGGAGGAAAATGCTTCAGCCGACTTTTTAGTTGTCATAGCTAGCTTGCTCGAAGTTCCTTCACCGCCTGTGGTCAGATCCGATGTTGAGATAAAATATAGGCCCTCTGTACCAGACAACGTCAAACACTGGAAGGTGTTTGAAGATGATCAGGAAATCGAGAAATTCCTCCAATCCATCGATGACTTTTCTGCATTGCACATAGATGAAGATCCCGACATGGAAGGTGACCATCACCCTGGGGGGTTTTAAATAGAATTGTTGATCACCAGATTATTCAACTATCGAGCAATTACATTCCGAGGGGACTTGTCCCATTAGAAATATTGTTCGATGGAAATGATGTACCATTGAAGGGGAAAGTTTCAGGTGATGATGATGACATAGCTGAGTGCAACATAGGCACACCTGAGGAGCCTAAATTCGTCAAGCTGTCAAGAAGTTTGACCGAGGAGCAGACGGCCGAATATACTAAGTTGCTGAAGGAGTTTGTTGATGTGTTCGCATGGACCTACGAAGACCTCAAGACATATGACACATCATTCATTGAGCACAAGATCCCACTAAAAGATGAGGCTAAGCCATTCAAGCAGAAGCTGAGACAGATAAATCCCATGCTGCTACCTGTTATGGAGAAAGAGGTAAAAAAGATGCTAGATGCCCAGATCATTGTCCCCTTGAGATATTCTGAGTGGGTAGCCAATTTGGTTCCGGTGAGAAAGAAAAGTGGGCAAATCAGACTCTGCGTTGATTTCAGGAACCTGAATAGAAGCTCCAGGAAGGACAATTACCCCCTGCCCAACATGCAACACATACTGCAGAGGATAACCGGTGCATCAAGAATATCCATGATTGATGGTTTCTCTCGATACAATCAGATATCAGTCATGCCTGAGAACAGAGAAAAAACAACCTTCACCACTCCTTGGGGCACATTCATGTATGCCAAAATACCTTTTGGGCTGATGAACATAGGAGCAACATTTCAGCGAGCCATGGACATAGCCTTCATCGGGGAGAAGGACAAGTTTGTGGTGATATATATGGATGACATCACAGTCTTCTCCAAGACTGATAAAGAGGACTGCTGCCACTTAAAAATAGTTTTCTTGAAGTGTCGGAGGTATGGCCTATCTTTAAACCCCAAGAAATCATTGTTTTCTATGAAAGAGGGGAAGCTTTTAGGTCATATAGTGTCAGCAAAAGGAGTAAGGATTGACCCTAGCAGGGTAGAGGCACTCCAGACTCAAAGCTCAAATTTGCTCTTTGGGCCGATCGGGTAACAACGAAGAAATCCCTGGGTATCTCACCTTTCCAACTTGTTTACAGAATAGAGGTCGTTTTCCCCACTCAACTCGCCTTATCCGTGGCGAAATTCCTCCAAGACTTTGAACGAGAGCCCAACCATGTGGTCAGAAGGATCCATCAGATGGTGGAAGTGCAGTAGATCAGAGAACAGGGCATGGATAGGGCCTACAATCATCAGCAGAAGATCAAACAGGCTTTTGATAGAAAGAGCAGAAAGAAATAATTCGAGCAGGATGACCTGGTACTCAAATGGGACGCACCCAGGCAGGACAGGGGCAAGCACAGTAAATTTGATGCCCTCTGGTTGGGGCCTTTCAAGATCCTTGAAGTATTTCCAAACAACACTTACAGGTTGCAGGATCTG
>ML780719.1:47931-65905 GCA_009831015.1 Picea engelmannii
TCATGGAAGAGTTAGGACTAGAAGTCACCCAAGCATGTCATGACCTCTATTCTTTTGACTCTAGGAGGGTGCAGTGTTTGGGAGTTATCAAGGACCTGGTAGTTTCTTTGTTTTAGTTGCCCATGAAAAGTATGGTCATGGATATTGTGGTAGCTGATGTTCCCCCCAAGTTTGGCATGCTATTGTCAAGATCTTGGATTAAGAGACTTGGAGGAACCTTGCAGATGGACCTCACATATGCCACTATCCCAGTGTTTGGAGGGAAGCATAGAAGACAATACAGAGAAGCCCAGCTGGCCTACATAATCAGTGATGAAGCCAACCCTACCAATCATCCCATCTATGCCTTGGACACTGATTTAGGCTCCAGTTTACTACAGCTCACCCACGCCCCTGAGGCTCCTTTACAGATCAGAAAGCAGCCCATTCTTAATCAGGCGACACCCCCTCCAACCATCTCTGTTTGGAAGATGATTTTTGATGGAGCTTCCTCCAGTATAGGTGCAGGTGTCGGAGTAGTATTCATATCACCCTGTCAGGAGACCACATCTCTGTCATATAAGCTGGAGTTTGACACCACCAACAACGTGACAGAGTATGAAGCTCTGGTTCTGGGATTAAGAGCTGCCAAGGAAATGGGAATTAAGGAGATGACTTTGTTTAGAGATGCAGAGTAGATCATCCAGCAGGTAAAAAAACGTTTATCAGGCTAAGAATCCTCAGCTCAGGAATTATAGGAATGAGGTATGGGACCCAGTTGATAATTTCTTCCTAGCATTTAATATTTCTTACATTCTGAGGGAGGAAAATGCTTCAGCCGACTTTTTAGCTGTCACGGCTAGCTTGCTCGAAGTTCCTTCACCGCCTGTGGTCAGATCCGATGTTGAGATAAAATATAGGCCCTCTGTACCAGACAACATCAAACACTGGAAGGTGTTTGAAGATGATCAGGAAATCAAGAAATTCCTCCAATCCATCGATGACTTTTCTGCATTGCACATAGATGAAGATCCCAACATGGAAGGTGACCATCACCCTGGGGGGTTTTTAAATAGAATTGTTGATCACCAGATTATTCAACTACCGAGAAATTACATTCCGAGGGGACTTGTCCCATTAGAAAGATTGTTCGATGGAAATGATGTAGCACTGAAGGGGAAAGTTTCAGGTGATGATGATGACATAGCTGAGTGCAACATAGGCACACCTGAGGAGCCTAAATTCGTCAAGCTATCAAGAAGTTTGACCGAGGAGCAGAGGGTCGAATATACTAAGTTGCTGAAGGAGTTTGCTGATGTGTTCACATGTACCTATGAAGACCTCAAGACGTATGACACATCAGTCATTGAGCACAAGATCCCACTAAAAGAGGAGGCTAAGCCATTCAAGCAGAAGCTGAGACAGATAAATCCCATGCTGCTACCTGTTATGGAGAAAGAGGTAAAAAAGCTACTGGATGCCCAGATCATTATCCCCTTGAGATATTCTGAGTGGGTAGCCAATTTGGTTCCGGTGAGAAAGAAAAGTGGGGAAATCAGACTCTGCATTCATTTCAGGAACCTGAATAGAAGCTGCAGGAAGGACAATTACCCCCTGCCCAACATGGACCACATACTGCAGAGGGTAACCGGTGCATCAAGAATATCCATGATTGATGGTTTCTCTGGATACAATCAAATATTAGTCATGCCTGAGGACAGAGAAAAAACAGCCTTCACCACTCCTTGGGGCACATTCATGTATGCCAAAATGCCTTTTGGGCTGATGAACGCAGGAGCAACATTTCAGGAAGCCATGGACATAGCCTTCATCAGGGAGAAGGACCAGTTTGTGGTGATATATCTGGATGACATCACAGTCTTCTCCAAGACTAATAAAGAGCACTGCTGCCACTTAAAAAGAGTTTTCCTGAAGTGTCGGAGGTATGGCCTATCTTTAAACCCCAAGAAATCATTGTTTGCTATGAAAGAGAGGAAGATGTTAGGTCATATAGTGTCAGCAGAAGGAGTAAGGATTGACCCTAGCAGGGTAGAGGCACTCCAGACCCTGTCACTTCCCAGGTCCAAGAAAGAGGTCCGGGCCTTTTTTAGGAAGGTAAACTTTCTGAGGAGATTCGTCTCGAACTTTGCCCAACTGGTAAAACACATCACAGCCATGCTCAGGAAGGGCAATGAAGTGAAATGGACTGTTGAACCCAGGGAATCTTTTGCCCAAATAAAGAAAGCATTGACTGAGGCGCCTGTGCTAATCAGTCCCGATTATTCTAAAGATTTCCTGATTTTCTCATTTCCTTCTGATGACTCGGTAGCAACAGTGTTGTTGCAGAAAAATGATCAAGGGTGAGAGAAACCTATTGCTTTCTACAGCAAGGCGTTGAGAGACGTTGAACTCTGGTACGAGATCATGGAGAAGCAGGCCTATGCATTGGTGAAAGCTCTCAAAGCTTTCAGGATCTATGTCTTGCACTCAAAAATCACTGCATATGTCCCTTCAACCTCTGTGAAGGACATTCTTATATAGCCTGACATAGACGGGAGAAGGGGTAAATGGATCGCCAAGATACTGGAATTTGACCTGGAGATTAAGCCCACCAAGTTGATAAAGGGGAAAGGTTTGGCCAAGTTGCTGGCTGAATCCAATTACAAGGCTTTGGGGATTAACTTCATCAATGAGCAAGCTAAGTCATCCGGCAGGAATTCTCAGACCATCATACCACTAGCAGCATGTCCCTGGTACAGGGATATCTTGTACTTTCTTCAAGAATTAAATCCCCCTGATGGATTGGGAAAGAGTAGGGCCAAAGCTTTGAAGCTCAAAGCGGTCAGATATTGTCTCATTGACCAAGCCTTGTATTGAAGAGACCCTCTGGGGATACTATTAAGATGTCTGGACCCGCTGCAAGCCCAGAAGGTGATGTTCGATTTCCATAGCAGTCTCTGCGGAGGTCATCATTTTTGGAAGACCACAGCCCACAAAATCCTCCGGGCTGGGTATTACTGGCCTACTTTGTTTACTGATGTCTGCAGGGAAGTCAGGGCTTGCATCAAATGCCAGAAGTTCTCAGGTAAGCAGCAACTGAAATCTCTGCCATTAAAGCCTGTAGTAGTTTCGGCACCCTTTCAGTAGTGGGGATTGGATTTCGTTGGAGAAATTCATCCTCCCTCAAGTGGCCAGCACAGATGGATCCTCACTGCAACCGATTATTTCACCAAGTGGATAGAGGTTGTCCCCACCAGGAGCACTTCTCACAAGGTAATTATCAGCCTCTTGGAAGACATCATAGCCAGATTTGGCTGCCCAAGCAAGATTGTCACTGATAATGCCGCCCCCTTCAGGTCTGAGCCTTTGGTCAAATTCTGTGAACAATTTGGAATTTCACTGGTTCATTCTACTCCATACTATCCTCAAGGAAACGAACTGGCAGAGTCCTCCAATAAAAGCCTAATCAAGCTTATCAAACGGCTACTGGAGGACAATAAGAGGGCCTGGGACTCAAAGCTCAAATTTTCTCTTTGGGCCAATCGGGTAACAACGAAGAAATCCCTGGGTATCTCACCTTTCCAACTTGTTTACGGAATAGAGGTCGTTTTCCCCACTCAACTCCCCTTATCCGTGGTGAAATTCCTCCAAGACTTTGAAGGAGAGCCCAACCATGTGGTCAGAAGGATCCATCAGATGGTGGAAGTGCAACAGATTAGAGAACAGGTCATGGATAGGGCCTACAATCATCAGCAGAAGATCAAACAGGGTTTTGATAGAAAGAGCAGAAAGAAAGAATTAGAGCAGGATGACCTGGTACTCAAATGGGACGCACCCAGGCAGGACAGGGGCAAGCACAGTAAATTTGATGCACTTTGGTTGGGGCCTTTCAAGATCCTTGAAGTATTTCCAAACAACACTTACAGGTTGCAGGATCAAGAAGGCAAAGAAGTTTTTAGTGGCCCAATAAATGGGCATTTCTTGAAAAAATGTTTTTTGTGAGCCGCAGTCGGCTCTTTTGTTCTTGTAAATATTGTTTTTTGTTTTTGTTTTCAGTTTAATAAATGACTCCATAGCCCAACAGCAAGGCACTGAATCTGCAAAATGTTCTTAGAGCATCACAGGGACGACTCTATCCCCCATGGAGCCAAATTTTAACGATATTTCTTGTAAGGGGGGTCAGAATATAAAGAATGGGTTAAAACCCACTTGTCCTAAGTTCGGGGTGCTAATGCACCCATGATTAAATGAAAATCAAATCTGGACGGCAAGGATCGTGGCGCCCGGATCAACGGCGCAGATGTGATTCCGGACCCCCCCCTCGCCTTTCTACCTTTAAGCGGAGGGGGGGGGGGTCCGGAATCCAGGGTGCACCTCTTCAACGGCCAAGATCAAAGCGCCCGGATCAACGGCGCGCGAGGCGATTTCGGACCCCCCCGCCTTTCTACCTTTAAGCGGAAGGGGGGGGTCCGAAATCGAAGGTGCATCTCTTCGATGACTACAGTTCAAGCGCCCGGATCAACGACGCACAGGCAACCTGGGCACCCTCTGTCATCCGGTGATTAACTAAGGTTGGCCTCCTTCCCATCATGTCACCATGTAGACCATCCTCCCACTGGCCACCTGTCCTCCTTCTGGCCATGCGATGAGGCTCGCGCCCTTCTGCCCTCTCCTCATCTTCTGACATCTGTCGCTTCCCCCTCTCTTGGTCCACATGGTCCCTTTCCCAACTCACCCTCCATCCATCGCCTGCAATGTGTCCCGCCTCTTTCCACGACAGCCTCCTACCGCAAGTGCACCCATTATGCCTTGTCCTGCTCCTTCCACTTATCGTATTCCGCCCCATGTCTCCCCTGCCACCTCTCTTACACCTCATCTCTTATTTCTTTCCCCTCGCAGTTCTGGCCCCATCACTCCGTTCCCGTGCCCCATCTTCCGCGCTGGCCCCCATGCCTATTCTTCAAGCCATTCAGTTATTCCAAGTGGCAGCGTGGGAGGCCCTCCGCGTCCTGAAGGTGCCAAGTTGATCGGGCCATCCTCAATCCTGATGAAGCAGTTATTGAAGCAGTTATTGAAGCGGTTGGTGGTGGTTAGACATCGCCTCCTCCATAATGGGAAAGCACGGCAATGAATTAAAGGCACGTCGATTCGCCGTTGGAACTGTCAAAAGTTAGATTGCGTCTGACATAAGTTGCACGATCTTTCAGATGTTGACTGTCAGAAGCCATGCAGACGCAAAGATTTCAATGCAATGTCTCGGTTCCGCTGTTGTTGTTGTTCTGAGTATATGAAGGCGTTTTCTCCATTTTTGTATCTATCGATGGTAGAGCTAAGCTCCCGACTGTAAAGTTTCAGCAAACATTCTAGTTCTCTGGGTTATGTATCTGTGTTTGAGATTTCTTGTTTTATGACAAACAGTTCTCCTTTTTCCATCTAGGCTTTCATCTTATATCAGAGAGTTCATGATCGAATGATTCGCGTGGATTGTTGCAGTTATGTTATGATAAAGGATTTGTTGTGACATTATTGTATTGTCTGGTCTTCTGTGTTTGAATGTAAGAGGATCTTGCATTTGAATGCTTTCTTCTCCAGTCTGTTACAAACCTGATGTTTATGACAGACCTTCGCACTTTTCTCATGCAAGTCTTCCCCCTACTCACCCTTACTACGACTCACTGTTTGAAGTTTATCTAAGACCTCACTTGCCTATGCACGCCTGGCCTAGTTTCTGAGTTGAGGCGATATTGTTCCGAGTTTGCTTCCATTTTATCACCCCTCTTTAAACAAATCGTGACATTAAACTGATGGGTGTCAGGCTCTGCTCCTGCAAGCAATCCAAGAGTGACTTCTGACGCTATCAGGGTCACTTATATTTTGAGGCAATCCAAGCCTTGTAGGGGGTCTTATCCTTGACAGATCTATGTGGAGATCTATTTTGGATGTAGGTTGCACAATTAAGTTCTTCATCCCATAATATCTGTGGAAGTGACTTTGCATATAGCATGCAAGATGCCATCTCTTTTAGAGATCTATTTTTCCACTCAGCAACTTCGTTTTGTTGCGAAGTATAGAGAATTGTGTGTTGCAACTAAATCCTTGACCCATGATAAAGATTTCATATCTTATGGTTGACATACTCTCCCTTGTTATCTGTTCGGAGGAATTTGATTTTGTTTCCTGACTATGTCTCAACAAGGGCTTTGAAATCTTTGAGGTGTTGAAAGACCTTTGATTTTTTCCTGAGAAAGAAAATCCATGTGAAGTGTGAGAAATAATAAACAAAAATGAGCACGTACCTTTCTTTATTAATTCATGGATGTGGAAAAGGGCCCATGAGGTCACTATGGATCATATCTAAAGGAGAGGAAGCCTTCTGAGTCTTTCCTTTGTCAAATTTCTCTTGAGGGTGTTTTCCAAGAACACATCCCTCACAAATTCTTTTGGAGAAGTGGATGTTAGGTAGACCATCAACCATTCCCTGCTTGCTAATTTATTTCATATATCTGAAATTTAAATGCTTGAACCTTTCGTGCCATATCCTACTACTTTCATCAGCATGGGTAAGCAATAATGCAGAATCTGGTTCAATAAATTCAGAAAATGTGTAGAGTCTAGATTGATGATTTACCTCAATGGTAGCAACCCTAGAATTGGTTTCCATGTCACAGATATTCACTGCATTAGGTGTGAATATGAATCCCTTTCCGGTGTTGGAGTTTGTCATCTGATACACGAAGAGAATATTGACAAAAAATTTGGGAACGTGTAGCACATTCGAAGCTTCCGTTTGTGAGTTCAATTCTTCCTTTGTCGGTGACCTCGACTGGAGAGTTGTCCCCCATCAGAATAAGAGGACCTTTGCATGCATCCAATGAAGAATAGACTTATTTTGTGGCTTCTGTGTGGTGTGATGCACCTGAATCTACGATCCAAGCATCGAGAGAGTAGTTGATGGCAATCAAAGCATGGCTAGAATTGCCTTTCTTGAGATTCTGATCTTTTGGCTTCTTCTTCTTGGCAACCTCGGGGATGCGATCTCCAAGGTTTTTTTGTTGAAGTATTTGGACCATTTGATCTATTTGTTGCTACATACATGCAGATTATGTATGGAATCATTTATGGCAGTAAGTGCATTTCTCTCTGTTTCTTCCCTTTCCACCTTTGGATCTAGAGGCATTGTTGAAGGGTTTTGAGTACCCTTCCTTCTTTGGATTTGCAAGTGATTTCCTTTTGTATTTGTCTTTAGATTTATGATATTGATGACTGCTACCATCTTTCACAGTGAGTGCATGCGCATTTGGGCCTTTTATTTTTCCCATATTGATGAGCTTGTTTTTCTCGTGTTAGAGACTCGATAAAGGCCTCAAGAGAGGGCATCGTCTAGGTGGCTCTAGAGGCAAGCCTAACTAAATGAAATGTAGATACAAACACTGAGTATTCTGGACCAAGTTTGGAGAGAATGGTAAGAATCATTTGTTTCTCCTCCTTAGATTTATCAACCCCACAAACCTTGAGTTGCGACAACAAATCCTTATATTTGGTAAAGAAATCTTGGAGATTGTCGAAGGTTTTTGGATCCAAAGTGAGCAATTCCACCTCGAGCATGTGTCCCCTCATATCGTCCTATTTTCCAAAAATCCCTTCCATGGTGGTCCAGGCTTCATTAGGGGTTTAATAGGAAGATATGTGAAAGAGGAGTTCGGGAGAAATGAGACTGCAAATTGTTCCAAATGCTTCATCCATTCAATTTAGATACTTGGATTTTTCTATGGATGATGTTGGTTCTGTCTCTGTGTTGATGGTTAACTTGCATAATTATCTACCTTGAATATGCATTATCATCTTCTCCTTCTATGCAAAGAAATTGTATGGTGTAAGAATGAATTCTTTTGGAAATTCCATTTTTCAGTTGTCTTCAATCTTTGGTACCTGCAAAAATAATTTGGTGTGTCTTTTCCCTGGTAGTCAGTTAGCTTTGATATCATTTAAATGTGTTGAACCTACACATAATAGATCTAGCTAGCAAATGACATACACAATTTGCAAAGAAAATATGAGAAAAGAGAAGCATGAGAGAAAGAATGGAAGAATTCTCATTAACCAAATGAATGAATGATAATTTACACATGATATACTCTATATAACTCAACTAATGCGCACTGGAGGAGAATCCAATGTGCCATAGTGGTGGTCTAGAGTGATATGGACACACACCAATAGTTACGAGAGTAAACTGCCACCTAGTCCAATCTCTTAGGCAGTTATGGGAGTGAACTCCCACCTAGTCTGAGTTAACTAGTCTCTTAGTCTTCAATTAACTAAATGAAACAGAGTGAAGTGAGGAGGAGATCAGGGAATCATGAGTAATGTGTTAGTCTAGTGATGATCCCAAGGACAATGTGCATTAGTCGACGATGATCCCAATGTTGCATGGTGTTAATCCCAATGTGGCATCTGGAATCCACTCAACTGATCAAACTGAAGTGTGAACTGAAGAGAATATTCTCCTAGAGGAATATTCTCCCTAAACTATAAAACGCTGAATAATAACTAATAAACATAGGGAAAATCTTAAGAAAAAAAAATCCTAGATATGTGTGAAGTATCTCCAACAAAAATAATGATTAATAATAGTGTGATAAATAAATACATGAATGAAAAAATACAAATAATAATTAATAATAATGTGATAGATAAATAAATGATATAAACAAGTACAAAATAAAAATAAAAAATAAATATACAATAAAGTAAAAAAAATTAACATAGTAAGGAGGGAAGATTTATCTAATAATCAATCAATAAGAATAAAACTTATATATGAAAAGTAATAAGACTTATATTTCAAAAGTAAAAAGTCCCCAAGCCCTAGCCATGCAAAATGTAAGAATGAATGCAAATTTTAACAAAATATCATGAAAGAAAAATCTATTAAGATACCAAGAATAACCGTTAGGACATAATGATGTCATTTGAGTATACTTCATAATACTTTTATGTTCCTTGACTTTTAGATGAGGATAAAGAAACAAAACATATCTTAAAAACAATTTGATGATATGATTTATGATCTCTGTCTCGTGGGAGACTAGAGGCAAGTTTGTTCCTTCTTTGGTGTTCTTTGGTGTAAGACACTGTATATATTATATATATAACACATACTATGGTTTATATATTATATATAACACATAAGACTGTCACGTGTTTGAAAAATACTTCTTTGAATTTAATAAATAATTTTTTCAAACTTTTATTATTTATATTTTTTAATTTATAAAAAAGTTTAAAATAAGGATAAATAAATATATTTCACTAAAGGGTTTTTAGTAGATAAGGATAAAGGAACATATTTTACTAAAGAGTTTTAGATAAGGATAAGGAAATATATATAAAAAAAAAATGATAAGATTGTTTAGAATCTTGTTCTTGATCCTTTCTAAATACTAAAGACAAGTGAAGAGTTATGTCTATTGGGATTTTAGTACAAGGTGGCCTTTAAGGTGTGATTTGATTTGATATGATCATTTATATTATTTTATGAGTTATGTCTTTTGGGATTTCAGTACAAGGTGGTTCTTAAGATGTGATTTGATTTGATATGATCATTTATGTTATTTTATTCGACATAATATGGTAGCATAGTTTTAGATAAGGATAAGGAAACATATTAAGCAAACAATTTGATGAGATTGTTTGGGATCATGTTCAATCCTTTCTGAAATATTAGAGACAAGTGAGTTATGTTCTTTGGGATTTTAGTACAATGTGGCCCCTAAGGTGTGATTTGATTTGATATGATCATTTATGTTATTTTATTCAACATATCATGGTAGCATGGGGATATGTTAAAACTAGAATACTCTCAAAGTGAGGGAAAGCAAATGTTAAAATAAGATTAGAAGTGATGAAACAAAAATAAGATGGAGAAGTGAATGTAGTAATAAATTTTTCCAACTATATAGTAGAAATAAAATATGTTACATGTGTACACTTTTTAATTCTAAATATCATCTAGAGCTATTCGTTACCCACATATCAAATCATGATTTGTTATTAAAATGAGATAATGTAGAATACAACTTTAATTACTAGTAAATACAAAACCATGTCATTGATGTCATTTAGAAGTAAATTTACATTAATTGTGCACGAAATGAAGACAATGTTTCTTTATAGTGGAGTTCAAAGAAGAAATCTTCATAAATCAATCAGAAGGATTTGTGGTAGGACAGAGAGAATGCATGGTGTGTTGATTGAAGAGATCACTGTATAGTTTGAAAGATATCTCCAAAATCATTGTTTTCTACATACTCCTTGTAAATGTGTTGAACCTACACTGAAAAGATATAGCTAGCAAATGACATACACAGTTTGCAGAGAAAAGATGAAAAAAAAGAAACATGAGAGAAAGAATGGAAGAATTCTCATTAACCAAATGAATGAATGATAATTTACACATGATATACTTTGTATAACTCAACTAATGTGCACTGGAGGAGAAGTCAATGCGCCATAGTGGCGATCTAGAGTGAGATGGACACACACCAACAATTAGGGGAGTAAACTGCCACCTAGTTTAGTCTCTCGAGCAGGTACGGGAGTGAACTACCACCTAGTTTGAGTTAACTAGTCTCTTAGTCTTCAATTAACTGACTGAAACATAGTGAAGTGAGGAGGATGGGAATCATGAGTAATGTGCTAGTCTAGTGATGATTCCAAGGACAATGCACATTAACTGGTGAAGAACCCAATACTGCATGGTGATAATACCAATGTGACATCTAGACTCTACTCAACTAATTAAAGTGAAGTGTGAACTGAAGAGAATATTCTCCTAGAAGAATATTCTCCCTAAATTATAAGAAATTGAACAATGACTAATAAACATAAGAAAAACCTTAAAAAAAAATTCTAAATATATATAAAATATCACCAACAAAAATAATGATTAATAATAATGCAACAAATAAATACATAAATGAAAAAATACAGATGATGATTAATGATGATTAATGATAATGTGATAGATACGTAAATGATATAAAAAAGTACAAAATGCAAGTGAGCATACTATACCATAAAAGAAAAGTAAAGTAAAAAAAAGGAAAGATTTATCTAATAATCAATCAATAAGACTAAGACTTATATATGAAAAGTAAAGACTTATATATCAAAAGTAATAAGTCCCCAAGCCATAGCCATGCAAAATGTAAGAATGAATGCAAATCTTAACAAAATATCATGAAAGAAAAATCTCTTAAGATACCAAGAATAACCGTTAGGACATAATGATGTCATTTGAGTATACTTTATAATACTTTTATGTTTCTTGACTTTTAGAAAAGGATAAAGAAACAAAAAAATATCTTAAAAACAATTTGATGATATGATTTGTGATCTTGTTCTAGAGGCAAGCTTGTCCCTTCTTTGGTGTGAGAGACTTTCACGTGGTCTAAAAAATACCTCTTTGAATTTAATAAATATTTTTTTAAACTTTTATTATTTATATATATTTTTAATTTATTAAAGAGTTTAAAATAAGGATAAATAAACATATTTCACTAAAGGGTTTTAGATAAGGAACCTATTTTACTAAAGAGTTTTAGATAAGGATAAGGAAACATATTACATATTAAAAAAAAATGATGAGATTGTTTAGGATCTTCTTCAATCACTTTTGAAATACTAAAGACAAGTGAGTTATGTCCTTTGGGATTTTAATACAAGATGACTTTTAAGGTATGATTTGATTTGATATGATCATTTATGCTATTTTATTATGTCCCTTGGGATTTTAGTATAAGGTGGTATTTAAGGTGTGATTTGATTTGTTATGATTATTTATGTTATTTTATCTAATATACTATGGTAGCATAGTTTTAGATAAGAATAAAGATATATACAGTCTGAGTGGGCCTAATGGTTAAGAACATGTGTTTCCTCTTAAGAGGTCACAGGTTCAAATCCAGAGGGGGGTAGGATATGTATACCTTCGTAGACTTTACCAGTCAAATCGTTGGGCGGAGGGGGGTCCCTTGTCCCACAAACAAGGGGGTCTCATACACCAATTTGGTGTGCTGGCTTGGCCGTGACCTTAAAAATAGATTATTATAATTATTATTATTATTATTATATTAAACAAATAATTTGATGAGAATGTTTAGGATCTTGTTCAATCCCTTCCGAAATATTAGAGACAAGTGAGTTATGTCCTTTGGGATTTTAGTACAATGTGACTCCTAAGGTGTGATTTGATTTGATATGATCATTTATGCTATTTTATCCAACATATCATGGTAGCATGGGGATATGCTAAAATTAGCATACTCTTAAAGAAAGGAAAAGTAAATGTTTAAATAAGATAACAAATGATGAAACAAAAATAAGATAGAGACGTGAATGTAGTAATAATTTTTTCCAAGTATATAGTAGAAATAAAAGATGTTATATATGTACACATTTTAATTCTAAATATCATCTATAGCTATTGGTTACCCACATATCAAATCATGATTTGTTATTAAAATGAGATAATGTAGAATACAACTTTAATTACTAGTAAATACAAAACCATGTCATTGATGTTATTTAGAAGTAAATTTACATTAATTGTGCATGAAATGAAGACAATGTTTCTTTATAGTGAAGTTAAAAGAAGAAATCTTCATAAATCAATAGGAAGGATTTGTGGTAGGACAAAGAGAATGCATGGTGTGTTGATTGAAGAGATCACTATATAGTTTGAAAGATATCTCCAAAAACATTGTTTTCTACATACTCCTTGTAAATTTGTTGAACGTGCACAGAAAAGATCTAGCTAGCAAATGACATACACAGTTTGTAGAGAAAAGAGAAACATGAGAGAAAGAATGGAAGAATTCTCATTAACCAAATGAATGAATGATAATTTACACATGATATGCTCTGTATAACTCAAATAATGTGCACTGGAGGAGAAGCCAGTGCACCATAGTGGTGGTGTAGAGTGAGTTGGACACACACCAACAATTACGGGAGTAAACTTCCACCCAGTCTAGTCTCTCAGGAAGTTATGGGAGTTAAATGCCACCTAGTCTGAGTTAACTAGTCTCTCAGTGTAGCATCCCCAACCACCTTATGGGCTTTTCCACGTGAAAATTTTGAGTTGTATACAATATTTAAACACAAAAATACTCTGCAAATGCCCAGATTCATACAACATAATAATAAACTACACATGCAACACTCAAACAGGAAAAAACCATAAAAATAAATGCATAAATAATAATGCAACATGTAATTTCACACACAATTGACACTTATCTTTGATAAAAATACCACTAGTAGCACATAGACCTTCCATGCTCCTCCCAGCCTTAGACCACACTGCTCAAAACTCTCAGCAATGGGTCATCCCTGAGCTAGGACTAAACTCCACCCGAGTAAAGGAATTCTTAACCAGACTGATGTATCTCAGACAACAGGAAAAAATCTCTCACAGGTGCCAACTCAAACTGACAGCCTACAGTCTCTCATTCCCCACATGCCTATCCCACCCTAGGAAATGTGCCCCTTCTTTTCTCAACAGTCCTCCAGTTGCGCCATTTCCTTTCCGGGGCTTCACCAACAGTTCAGACATGAAGTCTCATAGCCTTGTAGTTGTAGTTTGGCACCTTTGGGAAAACAATTCCCAGCAAGTCTCTCACCCAGAGAGAATTTATCACAAACTTGACAACCCGTCTCTTCAATATCCCATGGGACTGAAATCCCACTTCCTTAGTCCAACTCTTCAGTTAACTAAGTACATGAACATGGACAAGTATAATACTGGATCGGGTAAGGTACATGTATGTTGCTCATGACAAAGAGGTACGGTGGACAGTTGAAATCCATGATTGCCTTAATGGAGGAATGATTGAATGAATGACATATGCACTAAGTCCAAGCTCTTTATATGCATGTTCCTAATTTGACTCTGATCCTGTTGAGAGCTACTTTGGCCCACTTGTCCCCATCCTCAGAACTTAGGATAAAATAATTATCCATATTGTATACTTTAAGAAATATCAATATAATATTCTTTTTTAGCATAAGCTCCTTAGCTTAGCCCCTTATCCTTAACATTTACCCTCCTTTCCCTAACTAGTGGAGTTTAGTCCCCCATACTCTTTTACATGGTTGGTTTGCACACAATGATGTGTTTTTTTTATTAATATTTGCATGTAAATATATTTACATTTACATCACAGATATACTTATTCTTTCTGCATCCCGACTCACCAACCTAAGTAAAATTGTATTTACATTTATAGTTGGGGTTCGACCTAGGGGTATTACATTCCCCTCCCCCTTATTTATGCATTTCCCTCAGTGCAATATATACACATATACAACCCAAATTTCAAAAATCCTCAAAAATATGCGGGTATTCCGCCCACATAGCATCCTCGTTCTCCCAAGTTGCATCTTCAGGACCGTACCAGGTCCATTAGACCTTTACTAGCTCTATGGATCGATTCCAGAGCTACTTGATCTTCCGACCCAATATGCACACTAGATGCACTCGAAAGATGCCTTATTTCTCCACCTGAATCACATTCCAATCAATGACATGATTAACATTGGGTATATACTTTTTGAGCAATGTTACATGGAATAAATTATGAATAGGCATTGATGCAGTCAAGGCCAACATGTATGCTACAGGCCCAATCCTCTCTAGGATTTCCAATGGCCCACAAAAATGAGATACCAACTTTGAACAATTTCCCAACTTCAGGGAACTTTTGTTGGTCTTTACTTTCAAGAATACATGGTCAGACACTTTAAATTCCCTGTGAGTTCCTCCCTTATCAACATAGCTTTTCTTCTTGTCTTGAGTAGGCTTTAAATTCTATTTTATTTTCAACATTTTGTCTTCCATTTCCTTAAGTAATTATGGCCCAACCACTTCTCTATTTGTTGGGTTGTCCCATCTTACCAGCGTGTTGCACCTTCTACCATAAAGTGCATCAAATGGGATCATATTTAGAGATGCTTGGTATCTATTGGCCCTTGACCAAGTTTTGGGAGTTTCGTGGCCATGTTGACCTATTTTGAGACTTCGACAACCTGTCGAAGCTGGAGTGCAAGATGAAGTAGATATCACGGGATCTCGGCTCCTTTTTGGGTTTTTGGGAATATGTAACAGGAATGGGATGTCAGCGCATGGTTTTACCCATGTTTAGGTCTATTTTGTATGTATATATAGATGTCTAGGCCATATAGAGAAGTAGTGAAATCAACATCTATGTGATGTAGGCTAAGTGCCAAGAGTTGAGTCTGTGTGATCAAGGCTTTGTGCATTTTGTGTAAGACTTGTAGAGCTAAGTGCAAGTCCTTGTGAGAGAATGTAGAAAGATTTATGTTGTAGCGCAAGGAAGAAGGATCTAGCGAGCTGCGCAGATCTAATGTCTTGTGCGGAGTAAGGGTTTTGAGGCTCTGTGCTTGTAACTGATTGATTGAAGACAATAAAGAAGAAGAATTGGTGGACGTAGCCCCAGGAGAGGGGTGAACCACGTAAATCCTGTGGTATGATGCTTTGTGCTTGTCTTAATGAGTTTATCTCTTCTTTTGCTAAGTCCTTTGATGTAGTTGGATAGATCTACTTGCTTTGTGCTTATTATACGTGGGAATTCTAGATTTGATCTACATGGCTATGTTTAGTTCTTAATATAATATATTTACCTATGTTAAGTGATTGGATACAATAGGTTAATGTGAATATTGTGAGGCTCTATTTTATCAGCGAAGTAGATAACGATTGTATATTAAGGAACTTAAGGTGCTAAGTGTTTGATTAAAGTGTTATAGTTACAGATCTGTATCCCAGCTAAGGTTGCAGACACTTGAGTCCTGCAACCACCCCTACCTCTACCTCAGGTCAGACTTCATATGCTTCCCAGGTGTTGCCGAAAGGGCCGGTAGTTAGGGTTTTGTTGGTGCATTGTTGTAGCGTTGAACCGTGGGTCTACCCATGTGCCAACAAATGGTTCTGTTGTCGGGACCTGAAACTGTGATTGTTGGGAACTAAGGAAGAAGAAACTTTGTGCAAAGATCTGATCTGAAAGTGTGATATCTTTGTGCGTAGATCTGTTTCCCTAGTGCACAGCATTTTACTTGAACTATGAAGCTTTGTGCTAAAGAAAGAAGGTCATATCTGAAAGAAAGAAGCCTAATATAAAGAAATAAGATCATGTTTGAAGGAAAGAAGAAAGATTTGAATGCTTGGCACTCTAAGAAAGGTAAGAATAAAAGAGGTAAAGATATGCAAGCTCCGTGCTCTGATAAAGGTAAGAATAGTTAAAAAATTTAGATCTGGAAGCTTTGTGCTCTGTAGAAGTAAGATAAGTAGAATTTTTTGTTTATAGAGTATGGATCTAGGTATGATTGATAGGATCTGTCCTAACCTGAAAAATAGGGCACTAATAGATGAAAGAAGGTTTGATATGAATAGATATGACAAGAATAATGAAAGATGTGTTATACCTATGCATAGAAAGAATGTTTGGACTAACAAATGGATGCAGGATCCTAGAAAGAATTTATTGCAGGTTAGCTCCTATGATCCTAGTGCATGGTACAGGAGAAGTTGGGGATCATTTAAAAGAAAGAGAGGATTGGCCCTCTGTTATAGTTGCAGAAGACGAGGACATCTTGCTAAGGAATGCCCTGGAAGAAGACCTAGTTGTCTTTGTTGTAAGGCTATGGACCATGAAGTGTTGGATTGCCCCAGAATGATTGCTAAGCTTCAAAGTATGAACATAAGACAAGAAAACCCTAAGCCAGATACAAAAACTAAGGCTATAGAAGAACCCCAAAAATAATCAAAGAAGGCATTGTTAGAATATAAAGGATTATGCTCGTTTAACCACGACGATACCCTCGTCTCCCAACCACAGGCCTTAAGCCACCCTCCGAGCACCTTGACCTTGACCGAGAAGAGAATTTTGGCTGCAATCTATATCCAAGAGAGGCTAAATGCACCAAGCAAAAGAATAGAAACAAAACTGAACAGATGATCCCACCCAAAACTAGCGCACCGCTTTCCCCAGAGACCTACGCACAAAACTGCCAACTGCAGTGCGCACAACTGGCTCTGCAATTTTGAGAGTGTGTAATAATGAAACTGGTGCCCTGTATTTATAGTGGATTGGCTAGTCTAACTGGGGCCGACCTGACCAGTCTAACTAGGCCGACTTCTCTTTCTGGGCATCAATAAATTCAATATAAATATATTTGTTCAGCCGACAACCTGTCTAGGGTTTCCTTCAATTCTTTGCTTCCTTCCGGAGGATTCTAATCTCGTCATAGGTCATCATAGAGGTTCATACCTCCYRAAGCTACCATAATATTAACACTCCCTCCTAGCTAGGGAGGTATGGTCTTGAGCACAACAGACCATTCAACTGGTAGCACCACGAGCACCTGTCATTATTATCCGACTGGATAATCTCCTATGACAACTGGTACAATATCAATTTATAGAACACACCTGTGTCTATTCCAGTAGTACACAACTACTCAGACTTTGTGAAACACATTCACAAATTGTCCTTCATAACAAATAGCAACCTGCATATAAACAATGTTATGATAAAAACTGTATCATCTGGGCCAATCTTTCACTCACGTCTGTGAGATCTGAAAGAATGTCTCCCACCACAGTAGTCTTCATCTGCATAGAAACAATGTTATGATAAAAACTGAAACATCTGGGCCAATCTTTCACTCACATCTGTGAGATCTGAAAGAGTGTCTGCCCTCCGTATATAATATCAACAACAATCATCTACGCCAATATTTCACTCACATCTGTGAGGTCTGAAAGAATTTCTGCCCTCAATATAGAATATCAACACTGGGCTATCTGCCCCATTCTTCTCAACCAAGGAAGAAGGATTGTTTCTGATTTCTGAACCTGGACCATTTCCCACCCTGGGCCATTCTTCCGACACCAAACAAGGTGTAACCTGGA
>ML780719.1:77566-87927 GCA_009831015.1 Picea engelmannii
CCAAGCAAAGATGTCTGCAAATTCCTTCAGCAATTCTCCATAATCAGCCCTTTGTTTTTCAGTCAAATGTGAGGCCAAGTTGACATGTTTAGGATCTTGCTCACTGGCCACATTATACTGCAAAACATCTGAATCTTTCTCCCTGCTTTGCAATTTGACAGCCACATCGTTGTTATCGAACAGCCTTTCCAACGGGACCAAACCTTTAGGAATTATGTTGGTGGACAGCTGAACTATTTCATGAGCTGCAATTTTTCTCTTGAGCATTGGCTACTCAATTTCATTATCATGTTCGTTCTCCTGATCGATATGCAGATCTGTAAACTCATCTATCACTGCAAGGAACCTGGTGATTTTAGCATCGTCCTCAAAAACTTTCCAAAATTTTACATTATCAGGGAGAGAGGGCCTATATTTAACTTGAATTTCATAAGTTAATTTATGAGGCAGAGGGGGTATGAATGCACAAGCAGACACAGCCAATGAATCAGCCAATTTTAAAATCTGCAAAATTTTGAATTGCCTTCAACACTTCATCTATGTATGCCTTCAGCCTAACATGCTTGGCTTGAAAGGACTTATTCACCTGCTGAATAATCAAATATGCATCTCCAAACACCTGCAATTTCTTAATGCCCTTCTCCTTTGCTTCATTCAGCCCCAAAAGTAGTGCTTCATACTCAGCAATGCTATTAGTCACTTTAAAATTGAGTTTAAAGGACAAATGGGAAGTTTTCTTAGAGGGAGAAATGAATACCACTCCTGCTCCAGCTGACTCCTTAGTGCAAGCACCATCAAAGAACATGGTCCAGAGATCATCCTCTGTTGTTTCTGTGGGCTGAACTGTGATCTGATCTGTGGGTTTTCTGAGCAGCAATGTATCAGGCAGTGAATCATCAATTTGCAAGATACAAGATCCCATATCTATGTCGACTGAATAGATAGGATGATTGGATGGATTCTTCTCATCCCTGATAACATATGCCAACTGAGATTCCCTGTAAAGTCTTCTATTCACCCCTCCGAAAACAGGGATAGTAGCGTAGGAGAGATCCATTTGAAGAGTGCCACCTAGTCTCTTCATCCATGATCTTGATAGTAGACATCCGAATTTTGGGGGTATGTCAGCCACCACTATGTCCATCACCATTGTCTTCATTTATGCTTGGTTCAAGGTTATAGCCAAAACCTTAATCATCCCAAGGCATTTGACTTTTCGCGAATCAAAGGAGAAAATGTCATGATAAGACTTGGTGATCTCCAGCCCAAGATCATCCATGACAGCCTTGGGCATCAAATTGTGCGAAGCATCGGAGTCCAACAAACAATTATGCAGTGTTTTCTCATGAATATTCAAAGAGATGTAAAAGGGAGGACAGCTCTCATCTCTATCTTCCACCAACTAACCCAGAGTGATGGTTGGCTTATCATCATAAATGTTGAGGATATCAGTAGAAAGGGATATAGACTGAGGATCCAAATTTTTGAGGATATCCCTTTTGAACATTTTGTTTTTCATCAGCTCAACAAGAGGAATAGGAATCTTAATTTTCCGTATTTCAACCTCGAAATTAAAATAATATGGAACCTTATCAGTAGTTTTATCATAAATCTTTACCTAACTTGAAGGGGCTCCCTGATTCTTTTGTTGTTCTACAGGAGGCTGACTTTCTGGAGTTTGATGCTTGACAGGGGCATCAGTCTTCGTGGGAGGAGCTGATGCTTTCACCTTTGAAGAATTTGCTGGTTGATCTTCTGATATTTGATCTTTTTCCTTAACAGGGACAGTAGGCTTTTCAGGAGAGGCTGGTGCATCTTGTTGAGCAGCATTGGATTTGGATCGGAGGTTATATCTATTTTTATCTTCTGCTGTGAAAATGCCATCACCAAGAAGATCATCTTCTGTCTGTTCAGTCATTAATGATTCCTCATAATCTTGTTGTGTTAGATAAGACTTCCCGGTCTCTTCTCCAACATAGTGAATGTCACCTTCTCCATCTTCTTGATCTTCACCATTGTCATCGTCCATCACAACATTCTGAAGAGGGACTTTTATCCTCTGATCTTCATTAGAATTCTTTTCTCTTTGCAGGATCTCAGTTGGTTGATTATTCCTTCTGAAGCTGTTTGGATTTAGATTAGGATTTCTACCTACAGGATCATAAGTGCTTCTACCTTTCACAGGCTGTTTATTTTCAATCTTGAGTTTAGATATCTCATAGGTTAGAGACTCTAACATTTTGGCCATTTTATCAAGTTTTGGATCAGCATGTGATGAAGATGAGGCTTCATTTTTCGATCTTCTCCTATCAGATTCTCCTTTCTGCTTCTGGGAGGCTAGAATGTTTGATTCCACCTCAACGGTAGCATATTGCATGAGGGATAATGATGGTGACCTACTTTCTCTCAACAACAAACAGAAATCTGAATCAAAAGCATCAGAATATGTGATCTTGGCAGAAGCATCTGATGGTTTTATCTCAGCTGGTATTTTTCCATACATCCAGTTAAACCTCTTGGTGAAATCAGAGACTAACTCATTACTTTGTTTCCTCAAGTTCCCGAATTCTGTGATGTAGTATCCAAAATCTCTTCTTTCACCCCAATGTTTCAGGAATATCTCATCTAATTGCTCAATTCCGGCAATGGAACTAGCAGGGAGTTCTTTAAACCATTTCCTAGCATGGCCATCTAGGCTTTGGACAAAGACTCGTGTCCAAACATCTTATTATTCAATATTAAGGTTCTCTGCATAACTGTAAAAAGCCTCAATATGTTCTTCAGCGGACACATCACCTTCACCTATGAATTTAGGCATATATTTCTGGTAGTCTCTTGTTGGCATGGTTGCTACTGCGTTCGGCAATATGAGTGGTGCATACCTAGCAGCCATGATTTGTTGCATCTTGGTCAGAGGAGGTGGTGCTGCAGCCATGACTGTCAGAGCTGGGGAAAATGATAGTTTCTTCTTCAAATCTTCAACACTGGAGGAATGTGAAAGAGGTGAATCTTCCAAAGGGGAAGAGGTCTGGTAAGAGGCCTTGTAAAAATTTGTAAGCTCCCTAGCTCAATTTTCTTCACCCTTAGCAGATAACTCTTGGAGGAGGTGTTCAACAGCAAGGAGGCTAGTATAAATATTCAAGTGATCTTCTTGTTGCTGAGAATGGAAAGATTCAAGGGAAGAAGAACTATGGCTTCTTTCTAAAGTTTTTTCAATCAAATTATCGTCTATCAATTTTTTATCACTAGGATTTTTCTGTTGATCAATAAGAGTTTGTTCTACTACAGTATTTACAGCCTTTTTATCATCAGTGTTCTCTGAAAAGAACTCAACTTTTTCTGCAGTAGATTTCTCAGAATTTGAAAGAGGATTACCTTTTGGATCTACTCTTGAAGTTTGACCTTGAATCGTCTTTCCTTTTCTGAGAATAGATTCTGGATTTGACACTGGTGTGATCGATGATTCTTGAGGATTGGCCCTAGTACTGATCCTCTTAGGAGCCAGGATGAACTTGTGGAGTCGCCAGATAGATGATTACAACCAACTGAAAGTGTCTAATCTTTGTCTATCATCAAATATCAGCTCTGTGTCGTATCCCAGGAAAGCAGAGCTTGAATTCCGTATCCCCGGCAACGGCGCCAATTTGTTATCACTCCAAGAAACTCCTTAGGGTTGTAGGCTAAGGATGCTTGGTAACTTAGAAATAATGATTTTTAGGTGTTTGGGACAATGGGGTCTTCAATGGTTTGTATAAGAAACAGCTCATCACACATTTAAAGATACAGTGCTTTCAGTAAACAATAACCAGATCCAATAATTGAAAGAGATTATGGAGAAAACTATTCTTGATTTGCCAATACTAATGAAAGTAGGGCCTAATACAAGACAGCAAGGAATCCTCTAATTTCAAGCCTATGAGTTCAACAAAGAGGTAACAGCCTTTATGAACTAAAATAAACTGAAATTAAAGTACAGAGAATGAAAGATGAATAATTCTGGTATTGCAAACGAAAGGAAACTCTACTTTATTTCTGCAAAAAGAGTCTATACAATGGCATGAAAATGTCTCCCAGTTTGAACCCTTATCCCATATCAAAAGTAGGCCTTTATAGGCTCTTACAATCTGATTTACAGATCCTAAATACATGGATCTGTATTTAATAAAAACAATCCAATTCTATCTAAACAACTTTGAAAAATAAAGTCTTAGCATCTAAACTTAGAATTCGAACTGTCTTCGACCTCCAAAATTCGCCATCTGCATCCTTCAGCTCCTGGTATCTGCAATGTGGTGAAGAATAACAGGACACCTGTCTTGACAGTTGGATCTCCCCAACGTTCATGGTCGATTTTTGAGGAAATGGTTTTGCATGTGGTTGCAAAAATTCTCTCGAACCTCTGATGCTGTGCCCTTTGCATGCGATCGGATAGCTCCTTGATACGTTGGAACTCCTTCAAAACTTGTTTGGAATGAACCGTTCTGTCCCTAGCTTCAAAAAAGACTTTTCCAGCTTTCAACAGCTAACTCGTTTAATATTTCGCGGGTTAGCTGTTGAAAGTCGCCACTTTCCACAGCTAACGGGTCATAAAATATCATTTTACGCTGTTGAAAGCTCTGATGGCGCTCAAAACGAGTTTTTACCTCCAAAATTTTGATTTCAACAAAGCTCAGTGTGTCTCTGATTTCTCACCTTGCATATTAACGGCGACTTGAGCGAGTACCTTCAGATCTGGATGGGATTTTTGCTTTAGTTTTTGTTTCAACCTCCTTATCTGCCTTTTGAGGCGTTTGGCAAGCCACCACAGGCTATTGTAATCTTTGGTGAGTTTTTTCTTCCTTTTATTCTCTTTAACACTTTCCTTAGCCAATCTCTCAAACGCAGCATTGGTTTTGGCAAATTTATCAGACAACTTCTTATACCTTTCTTTAATCACCCGTTCCAATACCTCTTGCTGAGCTATGACCTCTTTCAGATGCTTGATTTTCTGAGACTTCTTTGACTTGGAGCTTTTTGATGTTTTTCCCTGTTCTGTATGATTGAAGGTTTCATAGTTCTGTGCACACTCAACTGACTGCTCAGGACTCTTGGTGACAGGGCATTGATCTTGTTGCTCTGATTCTGAGTCTGAATAGGGCAAGTTTAATATATTGGTTCCTTTCCCTGTACTCTGCTCTGTAGGACGCTCTGTGGTTTGCTCTGTGATCTTCTCTGTGGTATGCTCAAAGTTTAACTTTCTCTTCAACCTGCGGGGCTTCACTCCAGATATTCTGTCTTCTGGAGGTCCTGGCAGGGTCCTTCTTTTTCTTGAACTGCTTTGAGGAGACGATTGTTTCTTTGAACCCTTCCCCTATTCATTTGCAATCTGGTTCTATGTTTCAAAACCTTCCCAGAATAGGAAATGCTCCCAGCTCCTTCCCTGTTGTTTCAATTCCTCCAGGATAATCAATTTTATGAGGCTGAAGTGACACAGAGTATTTTTCATGCTCAAGGGTTGAGTTCTAATCTTCTTGCAAACCTTAGTCAAACTTTTATGTAGGAAATAAGGCAAATTAAGAGGAGTCTTGCCTGTGAAATGATCCAGTAGTTTGAAGTGATACATCATAAGTTTATCATACCTGCCCTCCGAGGTAATGTACAGTTGGATCCCTTTGAACAGCTCCTGCCATTCTTCGTCTAGATAAGAAACTCGCATACCCTTTTTCCATGCCTTGTGCCTGTACCCCTCTTTCAAATAAACTCTGAAATCCAATTTTTTGGGAGCAGTGGTTTTAAACCAGTTCTAACCGGTTCTTGGTAGGCCTGTTGCTGCAGCAATAGCAGCTTCATCTACCACCATTTCTATGGACCCGACGTGAGCCTTGTTCCCATCGAAAGTCTTGGAAAAAGCTTCTGCTGTAGACTGGTGGCAACCAACTTGTAACCTCTCAACAAATTCAATACACCCTGCATTCGAAAAATGCTTATGGACTTTGGGATGTGTCTATAAAAAGGACAGGCTATCCAGTTCTCTCTTGAGTAGAGCACCACTGCGTCTCCTCACCATACTGTAACTCGAAGATCCCGACAATTTGTAACCCCTGCAACTGTTGGTCGAGCCGAGGTTCTGCGCTGTTGAAAGCACTTCGGGCGTCGACTCTATTTTGAAACAAATGAAACTTCAACAGACCTCCATGAACGGTGTGTGATATGGAAACCGCAATTTGATTTGATATTGTCAGGTCGGCAGTACCTCCTCTGTACCTGCACCACTGAACTCGAACTTGCCATCCCTGATGCCATGATTGTGGAGCATGAGTTTCTGAGTCGAATTCGCATCACAATCCTATTTTGATGTGCAGAATTTGAGTTTCCATCATTGCCCACTTTCATCAGCGCATGATTTGGATTTTCCTGACGTGGGATGATCATATCATCATTTGCTTTAAGACGTGGATATCACGCATGTGAGTCCCGCTTTCTTCAGCCAACGGCCCGTGGAAAACGCCCCTTAGCTGTTGATAGTTTTCACTTTCAACAGCGCAAGGCCCTGTGAAAACCCCCATTAGCTGTGGAAAGTCTCCACTTTCAACAGCGCACAACCTCGAAAGAACTGCTCCGTAGCTGTGGAAAGTCTGCACTTTCACCAGCGCATGACCTGCGAAACTGATTCTTGCACATTTTGAAATTCACCACTTTCAACAGCGCAAAGACTTATGAGAAGTGCTCCTTAGCTGCTGAAAGTCGCCACTTTCCATAGCTAACACTCAACTTTTGGACACACGTTAGCTGTTGAAAGTGAATTATGAAAGTTTTGAAAAGAAGACTTTATGGGTCATATTATTTTCTAAAACAAAAAACCAAAACCTAAGTTTTGCAGCTATAAAAACTCAAAAATGACTTGAGGACACTACCGATAGCCATGCTATCCACCACAAAACTCGACCAAAAGGATAGTTTCATTTTTGGAGTTAACAGGAGGCTCGCTCAGATACCTATGACCGTCAATGGAACTTCGACAGAGGAAGATTTTGAGATTATTAATTTTATTGAAGACAACACCCCATTTACCATGTTAATAGGAAAACTTTGGATTGACAGAGCTCAAGCCAGATGAAGGGAAGAAGAAGAATCCTTAAAGCATAAGAAACAAGACTTAAAATATTTCATGGCTAAAAGGATCGCACAATTGATTGAAGAACAAGAGAACATATCGAAGCTATTTGACACTAGAGACCCTGATGTTGAAGTTGTAGGAACATCAGAAGAATCCTAGAAGACTGAAGTACCTATCCCAGACAAAGAAAAGGTATTACCCCTGAGTCCTAGGAAAGAATCTCAACAACGCGTAGTAACTATGTTAAAAGAAGATAAGAATCAGAATGGAAAAATAACTACTGAGACAAATCTCACTGGAAAGAAGGTGAGGAAACAAAGCAATAAGAGAGCTAAGTTGCAGAAGGTTCCAGAGAGAACTTCGTAGAGAGAAAATTTTCAGAATTGGATCTTCGTCGGGATATCAGAACAACGACACATGACACTTCTCCATGGTGAAGCAATATAGCCGTTGGACTCGATAGATCCGTTCAACTTCCACTCCAAACAGACAGAAAAGCAATAAAGGTTCCTCATGAGACCGTTGGACCGCACCATAATGGATCGAACAAGAGTTAATAGGGGCTCATAACCATTGAAAGTGAACCATTGCCGAGTTGCCTATTTATCACGTTGCACTATGCACGGAGAACACTTTTGCTAACTAACAATTTGAAGCCCGTAGACTGAACAAATTGCATACAGTGATCATTTCTCCCTTGTTATTATCCCAGTGCAGTGTCTAAGTCCATCGTGACCCCGATAATCTTAATCCCGAGTGCGTATGTCCGACGATATCACCATAGTTGAAGAATCAGTGAAAAGAATTTCTCCTCGACTTGATGACTGAAAGAGTCATGTCGGAGAGAGGAATGTCTATAAGTGTACAAGCATCTTCGACGAGAGGACTGCAAGCCTATCCGTCCACTGCTCGAGTTGGACCATCCCGGCCAGCTAATGAGAAATGAACGAAGCACAAAGACGATATCGCAAATGCCAAGATGATTCTAAGCATTTTACCTGCCTATCTACCACCTCTGAGTGGCGCAATAAATTGAGATAGTGTGCCCAGAGACTTTGAATATGCATTGGTCATTGTGTACCTTCCGAAAGAGGTGCGTGTAATTCGTGTTGACCAGGATAAGCTCGCAGCATTGAAGTTTAGTGACTTCAACCTCAGCGATAGGAAGGTTTACAACATGCTCGCCCTGCATAAGTATCTGATGAGAACAAAAGGAAAGAACTCAAATATTACCCCTCAGTCATGGACCCAGAACCTCGCGTAGTCCACCTTACTAAATGTTATGAAGATTCCACACTTCGGGTGACACGAGGAGGTGAACGCATGTGTCAAATTACTGTTATCTTGCTATCATGGAGGTTATTTTGGGTTGAACTGCCGCATTACAGGGGATCCGACATTGATCAATCGGATCACAGGGATAAGCATGCAAGGCCCCGACCCACATGATTTCTACCATGGAAAGACCGCGGATCATGCTCTCGCCTAGAGGATAAAGGATACTTACGGAGATGTAGAGAAGGGAACGCGAGGCCACAAGGTAGCCTCTATCCAGAGCAGCGCAGTTCACCTAGCCTGTCAACTGATCGTAGGGAAATTAGTTTGTAAGAACCATCCCACCCAAGTAACCGGATTTGTAGTTGACTTCACAGGGAAGTGCGTGGAGGGCCTGCACATGAATTGGGAGAAGTACTTGGTGAACTAGTCAGAACTGAACTGCAGGGAAGTGCAATACCAAGGATATGAGTTCCACTTCATTTGGCTTCTCATATTAATCATGTTCATCGCATGGGAGATGTCGTAAGGTGCGACCTTCCCGGACATCGAGGCCTTTGAACCACTGGTCAGGAAGTTCAGTACACTATGGTACTCCAGTGACATGAACAAGCAATGGCAATCAAATGTCGCCTTCCACACTTATTATACCCAAATGAAGGCTGCTATCCATTATGAGCCATGTATAACCCCGAAAACACTCCAAAGGTTTAGGCCATTGATGAAATTCAGTGCAGACCGCCATTTCATTTATATCACAGTGCGTGTTGATGAGCATAAACAATAGTTGCATTCATACTACAAGTTGACAGAGGATGACTTGGTAGAGATTACCAAGGAATGGAATGCAAAGCTCCTTTTTCCAGCGAACACTATGGAGATGTCTAATGTTGACAGTCCAGAAACTGCGATGGATGCACCTGGACCAAGCAATACCAAGAAAAATGAAGAATCCCAAGATGTCCACAGTACCTCGGCGAAGACTGCTTCTATCTCACCTCAGTAAGGAGGTGATGGTAGAGAGATAGATGGAACAGAAGTGGAACAAAATAAAGGCGAGGTTACATTGCCTAGAGATGAGGAGGACCCCTTGAAGAAAAGGAAGGTTTCCCCTCCGAAACCTTCCTCAAGGAAGAAATCGAAAGCAACCAGTGTTGTTTATGGAGCCTGATTATCTTACTGATTCAGAGGTCCTTGCTTTCAGCCGTGTTTATACCCCATGAAGTATTTACACCCCAGAAGTATGTACACTCTTCCACGCGGGGGAGTGCAGAGGGGGGGTACCCCCTCTGCGGGGTCCGGGGGGGCTATCCCCCGAGCTGGGGGGGTTGGGGGCAAGCGGGCCCCCAGCGGGGGTTCGGGGGCGAAGCCCCCGAAGCAAAAATTTCCTTGTAAAAGTATATTGTAATTTCATTGTAAATCTGGACCGTTCATTATAAGGTCGCATATCTAACAGTAGAGATTATGTTAGGGTTTTTTTCCCTAGAAGGAAACCCTCTTTTATGAGGGAAATGTATTGCGGCTATGGATGATGGTGAATATTGCATTCTGAGAGAGGAGACTATGAGAGAAAGAAGAGGAAGTTACAGCGGGTTTTGTTGTAGGTTGTATCCCTTCATTTGTTGGATAATAATAAAGGAAGGACCTGGCAATTTCTCTGGTGGACGTAGCCCACACTGGGTGAACCACGTAAATCTGTGTCTCTCTTGTATTGTGTGTCTTCTGTGTTTTGTTTCTGCATTTGTTTTATTTTATTGCTCCACGGTCCTATTTTTCTAACAACTGGTATCAAAGCGTAAGGTAACTCGCAGGAAAAGAGGGTTATTGGTTTGAGTGGGAGAAATGTTGGAAGATGGAAAGTTTAGGGTCGAGAAATTTAACGGCCAAAACTACCAGTTATGGAAGATGCAGATGGAAGACTATTTATATCAGAAGGATCTATTCCTACCATTGAGTGGAGTAGCAAAGAAGTCGGCGACCATGAAGGACG
>ML780719.1:108262-123431 GCA_009831015.1 Picea engelmannii
TTCAGTCATATCAAGTTTGAACTTCAAGAAGTGCAGCAGGCACTACAGTCTAGCCGCGCAGTTTCTACTGCGCCTCTATCAACAAGAAAACCAGAAATAGGATATGAGCCAGCTCAACTCCACTGGATCGTTGATATAGTCAAAGCTCACCTTCGACAAGCACAAGAGGAGACATCACAAGACACCCATGCTTTGGCACAAGCACAGGAAGACCTTCTAGAGAAACACAGTGCTGCCGAACGCGAGAAGCTTACTATGCAAAATAGGTTCGATGAAGAAAAATCCCAGTTGCATAAAGAAAAGGAACAGTTTCTCACAGAGAAACTCAAAGTATAGGATATGGTCCACAGAGCACTTCGCTTTGTGACAGTCATTGAAGTAAAGGCTGAAGAATGAGTTCCACAATAGGTGGCACAACTCAAAGACGTAATCTAGCAGCTTCAGCAGTGCATAGAAGACTTGGAGCTCCGCACTATGCCCGAGACCCCTCAAGACATACGAGACCAAAGGGAAGCCATTTCCCACAACGCAGTTGACAGATTAAAATATCTTGCCTCAGAGTGCAAGCAGCTAAGTAACCGGAGTGCTCAAACATATGAAAACCTCACTGAGAATCCTGAGTTACAGGCATTGGAGTTGCATCTCCAAGAAGAGAAGCAGCACGCAGATACACTACAGGCATAGATGAAGACTCTGTCCACAGTAGACATAATGAAGAGGTCTCATGAACAATGTACATCTCAGCAGTAGATCCATATGCTTCAAAGAAAAGTGATGGAAGTCACTCAACGACTTCAACCTATGAAAGATAAGGCATGCATGTTGTTTACAGAGGTCGAGAGCCAAGGAACAGAGCTAGAACAAGTCATCCTCACAACAGAACAATGTCTAGAAGGACCATCTAACGACGCAGTGATCCAAGATTTCACTGAACAAGAGGCCATAACAAAGCATCAAGTCGAAGCAGCTCGAGCCAAGCTCAAGGTAGAATTTCTCAGACCAGAATGACTCGGGACAAGTCACAGGTGAGTGTTGGGGGCCTATTGGCCCTTGACCAAGTTTTGGGAGTTTCTTGGTCAAGTTGACCTATTTTGAGACTTCGACAGCCTGTCGAAGGTGGAGCGCAAGACGAAGCGGAGATCAAGGGATCTCAGCCCCCTTTTGGGCCCCTTTTTGGGTTTTTGGAAATATGTAACGGGAATGGGATGTCAGCCAATGGGTTTACCCATGTTTAGTGTTATAACCCTAAATTGCACCACACATGCTTACCTGGCATCAGGCCAATTCATATCCCTTCTTTGCCAAAACTCTGCCGAACAACTCTTTGGAAATCCTCTTGTGTCAAGGCCCATGCGCCCTAACCCATTACTGCACGCGTGTGCACGCTGGCTGACTCACTACAGCCTGCGTGTACCTAACAAAGCACGAAAAAAGGAAAGTTGCCGACGGAACAAAAATCTATGGGTCAGTTAACTGAAACTCCCAGCCATGCATGGCCGAGGGTTCGTCCAAAACCCTAGCTCCTTCTAGCCTATAAAAGAAGGGGTAGGGGTACCCTTTGGAAAAGGAAAAAGTATAGCGAAGAAACTCTGCCCATTTACGTAATCCATTGTCCCAACCCTTTAGCCTTTCCTCATGCCAAAGGAGATGTAACGCAAAGCAATTGAATAACAGAAGAAGAGGAGCCCAGGATCAGGTTCAAGGAGTGGTGGCGGGTCTCACCTTTTTTGCAAGTTGATTCACTTTCAGTAATAAAACGAATACTTTTCCCATCCTAATGCATGAATTGTCTATGATTTGATTAATTTATGTTCGATTTCTAACCCTTGAGTATAGAAGTAGCATGCATGCATAGTTGTTGTTTGTCTTGAGTGCAGGTTATCTGTGGAAGGAGCAGCGCAAGAAAGTAATCGAAGAGCAACAAAGGATCTACATCGAACGTCAGTAATAAGGTTAGTGCTCCTTTTCCATGCATTTACTGTGAAAGAAGGGTTTAAGTCTTGGGTTGTAGGTAAAAAAGTAGTTTCTTTTCGATCAAAATCTGCATGAAAGTCTGACCCTAGTTTGCTAGTCCGTAAGGTGTTTTTCCCAACAACAGAATTGGCGACCGTACTGGGGAGAATACTCTTTAGGGTTACTGGATTTATTTAAGTTTTTTTTGGGTAGTTTAAAGATTAGGTTTTCTGTTTTTCTTTGCCTGTCTTTTTCTGTAAGGTCTGAGCTAGCAAGGAGTCTGGTTTTCCATACCAGCTTTCCCTGACTTTTGCTTGACTATAGTTTTCAGGACACACGGAGGTATACGCGGCCTGCAGAAGGCCTGCACACGTCTACCCGTGCCCTATTCTCTTACAGCCCGCGTGTGAACGCTAGCTATAGAGATAGCAGTAGCGTGTAGGAGTTCAGAGAACCTTAGAGGCAGTCCTCCTCTTCCCTGTCAGAATTATACATTCTCAGGGGGTTTTCTGGAATCCTGTATGAGTCTTGTTGTTTTATAGTCCTATCTCAGATTTATTTTTTCGCCTTATTATTCCTTGCATTATTTGTATTTTCTGCTAGAAAGAGCATCCAAGCCTTCAAGGGACCCTGGTTATCAATACTAGAGGCCTCTTCCTGGTCTGGACTGCATGTTTTCATATTTTTTCTTAGAATTTAGATATACACGCAGCCTGTACAAGGTCAGCCCGCGTGTACACGCTTTCTGTCTCTGTTCAGTATGAGTTTGCATGCGTGTTTTTTTAGTGACAGTCGCGTGTTTGACAGGCTACTTTTTGTTCAGGGTGGGGAAGTCATCCCCTCCTTTGATAAGAAGTATTCATCTCAGGTGTTTGATTCTAGGTTTGAACAGTCAGTAGGTTAGGTCATCTTACCCTTGGCCTGCTTTTTCTCAGTTAATAGTTGACAGAAAATAAAAACAAAAATTATGTTTTTTAGACAAGCGTGAGAGTCTTTGTCTTTTTTATTTCCATTGTGTGATTCTTTACTCCGATTCTTTGCGATCTGCGCTTTAAGCCAGAATTTGTTTTCTTGGTTTTTTTCTTGTTGGTATTTTCCCGTTTTTGCTTTACTAGCACTTAAATAAATAAATAAAATCTCTTTTCATTTTCTTCTTTGGTTGAAGAGTGTGTTTCTGCATCATTAACTAGGAATAAGTCTTTTATTTTCGTAAGTTTTTTACAGTGCACTTAGATCATAAGTAGCTCATAGTCGAGCGAAATCACTTTGAGTTTCCTGTATAAAATCTTAGAAAAATTAAAAAAAAAAAAAAATCTTTCTTTGTGAAAAGTTGTTGAAATTTTGCATTTATTAAAAGTCTTTTGTTTCCAGCTTTTTTCATTCATTTTTTCTTTCATCTTTACACATCATCAGTTTCACCATCATACCCCTTGACTTAAGAAAAATCCATAAAAGCAACGCTAATTGTAAAATCTACTAGACTTTTATGTTTGTAGGGTTCACAAACTAGTTCAGGACTAGGGCCTTGGATTAGGTTGGAGAGGAAACTCTCCAAGGCCATTCAAAACCAAACATTGGAGTCTGAGATAGGGAGTGTCTAAGTCCAGTTTCGTGGAAGTTATCCGGGACCCCCCTCTAACACAGGGGATAAACAAGAGGTCGCGTGCGGAAAGGTAGCGAAGATAACCCCTCCAAAGCCGAACCAATCGTAGTGGAGAACACATATCGAGGGCTTGTCTTGGGATTTCGTCGTTTGCATTTTCCACGGGGCTTCATGGGTCTCGAATCCATTCGAGGTCCTTATTTGTCTTCCGAACCATTTTCTCTCGATACCCTTAACAGGTTTCGGTCTTGATACCCTGCTCATTGTGGTCTACCCGACTTTCGATTGTACCCACCTGGTGACTGTTCACGTGCTGACAACCTAGTTGCCAATCTTTTTAGGGACATACACAGGTGACTGCGGGGGTATACCATGGTACCTAGAGCAGACATCGGGCCACGCTTTGTAGAGTATACCCAGAGGGTGCTTCCGTTTTCGAGTTGCACTTGCACCAGTAGGTTGCTCTAATGTTGGTTGTTGTAACTGTTCTTCCAAATAGTTTAGTGATTGCTTGTCTTATCTCTTAGGGGCTTCTTTTTAGTGTGTGTTACTTTTGAATGTTTAGAATACCTTAGCGTGTCTTGGATCTTCTCACACAATGGAGGATCCCGAGCTCCGTCGGTCACGAAGGCTTCTTGGCCTGTCATCGGTTACACTGGAGCCACCCCCGCCACCATTAAGGCAGAAGCTAGACCAACAAGGGTCTTTTGAAGCGACCGGGTTACAAACCTTTGTGCCCGAACAACTCCCAGAGGAATCAACCGCCGCTCTTGGCTCAGTTGAAACCCCAACCACTAATATCTGGCCACCGTTTATTGTACAAATCCAATTTCACGAACGCCAGACAGTGCCTCACACAGCTATGGAAACAAACGTTGTTACTTCTTCTGGGAATTCTTCAATTCCCACCATAGTTGCTACCACAGGAAAATCATCTCCTAACTTACCGTCATCGGTCCGAGCCACCATGGTTTCGGCCGCAACAACGTCGCACAGTGGACCGAACCCATCTATGGTGGCGGCCACAACCCCCTTCACACCTAGTGCGACAGGCCCTCTGTTCTCATACGGTATGCCTAGTTCGGGTACAAGTCCTGCACTAACCTACTCCACTTTACAGACTTTGGGTCTGGGGGCAGGGAGATCTAACGCTCCTCTGCAAGGTCAACTTGGGGGCATTCCTGTCCCTTTTAACACTTTTCCTTACGCAGGAGGTCATATCCCTCCTTCGTCCCCTTCGCTTGGTGGTCTGCATCAGCAGTCCATCAGGCAGCCTACACACACTAGTTTATTTGGAGCAGGGAGTCAAGGAACACCTGCACACAGTATGTTGATAGGTTTGACACTGTTTTCTTGGAACGGGACGTTTGGTAACAACACTTTCTCATCAATCGCTTTCCCGTCTGGGGGCACTCCCATTTTTGGACAATCTACTCCTGTGCAAGGTATTGTTCCTGCGCAGGGGGCACATATAGCAGGACCTTGGAACTCAAGACAAGGATCTGTTCCCTCCTCTGGAATGTCGTTCTGGGGTAATTCTTTCCACAGTCAATGGAACCCTGGACAGACTACTATGCCTCTCCCATCAGGACCGGCATGGGGTAATCCTTCCCAAAGTCCTTCGAAAACGATGCATGCCCAACACTCTATGTCCTTTATGGGAAATCAGCCAATGATGTCTCCACAGATGCAAAATCCTTATGCTGGTCAGGGCCATGGTTTCTACCAAAATCCGGGCCAGCAGCCAAACTTTTCCTGGCAACCTAGTGCCAGTCAAACTCCAGGACCCTTTTTCCCAAGTTATCAGTAGCAACCCAAACTACCATTCCTGGCAACATTACACTTGCCAGATTTGACAAGGTTGTTAAATGATCCTATTTGTCACGATCCACGTTGGCCTCCTATGCCGACGAAGTTTCCTTTGGACATTCCAAAGTTTGAGGCCAAGCATAATGAATATCTAGGTGATCATGTGACTACCTTCCATCTTTGGTGTTCATCTAACTCATTGAAAGATGACTCCGTACAGTTGTGATTGTTTCAACGTACTCTTATCAAGAGTGCCGCGAAATGGTACATCGAGCTCTATCGCTCAAGATACTCTTCCTTTGGCAAACTGGCGATGGCCTTCCTTAACCATTTTCAGTTACCTGTGAGATACGACGCTGGCACAGAGTTGCTCACCAATTTCGAACAGACAAAAGTAGACCATATCTCTGATCATATCTAAAAGTGGAGACGCCGGAAGAGTCTAATTAAGGTACCAGTCCCACCAGCATTCCTACTTGAGTGGTTCCTTAAGTCTTTGGTCCCCCAGTTGTCCAAAGACGTCGCAACTTCTGGAGTTTTTTCTGAAGAAGATACCATCATGAGGGCTCAACAGTTTAAGCTCATCTATTCTCAGTCTGGTTTACTATACAACATCTTTTCAGATGCGCCACGTTCAATACTGGATAAAACTAGACAGAGAGTTGGACCACATGCCGATGGTATTGTTGGTTCAGCACAAACCAAGCCCGCTGAGCAATTGACAAAATAGTTGCAAGAGTTATCCATACAACACACAGCGGCCAGCCAGACTACTGCTTTGGCTGCTCCCCCTACCCAAACATCGGAAGTACACTCCGTGCAGTCGACTAACCTAAAGGCCACCCAGCAGCCTGAAGGGAAGAAAAAACAACGAAAGAAGGGTAAGGGGGATAAAAAACCCACTGATAATGTTGGCGGGGACACTACGGAAAAACGAAAGGCGAGGTATCCGTGCAACTTGTGTGTGGAGGACCACCCTACCCATCTGTGTCATCGACTTGCAGAGGCCCAAAAGTTTGTCACACAGCAACAACAGGCAATGTTGACTAATCCTTTCAAACATGGGCAAAATTTAACTCAAGCCTCTACAAGCACAGAAGGGGGCATCCAAGAAACTTGCCCTCCTCCAAACAATCCATCATCCACGAATGTATATATGGTTAGGGGTGATGCTTTCATAACGACTAGAGTGCACGACTATAGTAAACCAAGCGCTTCTGAGAAGGGTAAAGAAGTTGATCTCCCATCTCTTCCTCTACAGGTCGAGAAGACGTTGGGAGAAATAATGACACGCATTCCAAAGGGTGCATTTAAGAAATCTTCTCACAACCCAAATGCAAGGGCCGCCCAGAATTACTCTGTGGTGGAGGATTTATCACAAACCCCTTGTGCAATGTCTGCTTTGGAGGTCCTCCAAAGCTGCCCTACTTAGAGGAAAGCCTTGTTAACTGCTTTGGGCTCTACTGAGACTTGTAATTTGGGTACCATCATGTTAGATACAACCAACTTAAAACCTCGTATGCCTTACCACGTAGCGTTTCAGATAGTAGTGGCTCATCGCACGAAAAATTTTACACGGAATATCTTCCGCACGGTGGTCGACGAGGGCGCCTCGACATGAGTCTTGTTGTTTCCACATGAGGGTTGGATAGTGACCATCGATCAACTGTCTTTCTCCAAACCTGACCCAGCTTTGGGGGCATCCACGGTCCCCATGATTGATAATCCTCAACCAGGTGTCGTTAACGTAGGAGTTGGTTTGTGCCCATCCTTGATGGGTACCTTCAATTACCCACCTCCTCATGACGATGTCAAATTTATATTTAATCACCATAAGGTTGAGATTTTTCAAGTTTCGTCGTTCCGCACGACTTACTTTGAGGATCCTTGGATTCTTCCTTCCCCATCAGCCACGATGGATAAGACAGGGCACCCCGGCATGTCCATGCCCTTGTCGATCGCTGAGGTAGCGTACTCTTTAGTCCAGCAAGCCTCAGCTAACCCTGATCCGACTCCGGCACAAGAGTTGGATCCACTTCTAGAGCCTATTTGGGCTCAGGGTTCTCTCGCTAACGTCGATTCGTTAGACTTAGTCTTGCCTTCTGACAAAGCGGTAATCGAAGCAATGACTAGTTTGGACAAACCTTGGGAAGATCTTCATCACATATCATATTTCCTCCCAGAGTTAAGTCGAATCGAAGCAGAAGAATTCACTGTTACCATGACAGGAGATCAGCAATGTCCTATTAATCTCTTAGCTATGCAGGAAATTTATGTTGAGGGTAATATGGCGACTATCGCTGAAACTATACCCATCAACATCTCCCGAAACCCTGGCGTCGTGGAGAATGTCCTCGTCAGAGCGGATTTCTCCCTCGAAGAGATTCAAATTTACACGGATATTTTCAAAGAATTCCGCGACGTTTTTGCCTGGTCTTATGAGGAAATACCAGGTATCGATCCGAAAATAGCTGAACATGAAATCACAACGTATCCTGATGCCAAGCTTGTTTGACAAAAACTTCGTCCAGTCAATCCTAAGAAAGCAGAAGCCATCAAGATTGAGGTTGAGAAATTGCTAAAGGAAGGTTTCATGTATCCTATTCATTTGACTCAATGGGTGTCAAACCCCGTGCCGGTCAATAAAAAACAAGGCACGATTCGTGTATGTACCGATTTCCGTGATTTGAACAAGGCATGTCCCAAAGCTAATTTCATTGTGGATAAGTTTCCACTGAATCTTTTCTCTCCAAGACTTTCTTATCTCAAATGCATGATGTGTTTTTAGTACACACCCTTCACATACACCATTAGAAGGAACTACCTTAGGGAGTCCATTAACCATATTAAACTTGACGATCAATTCCATACTTTGAAAATTCAAATGTCTAAGTTATCATGCCAATTTATACTTTGGTCATCGATATTGACTACGAGTGCAATCAGTCCTAGATCATACTTAGGGAAATCACAAAACTTATACAGTCTATCTTTAGGGTCAAAAACACCTTAGCAACAAAAAAAAAAAGTCATTATTAATATCCTTCACAACAAACCTATCAAACCAGAATTCAACTTTCTTGCAAATCTAGGTTTGTGAGGGTGCATACAGGAAATTCGTACTCAAACTTGGTACATGATACACATCAGTAATCATACCTATTATGGCATTCAATCCTACCACAACCAACAATAATAAGTGCATAATCATCTATGACAAATATTTCTTCATATGTAGCATTATTTAATGAAGAAAAGACAAAAACATCCTTAACAATATGGTGGGTGCTCACTTCTAAAAGTCTGAGCATGAAATGCCCAAAAAGAACTAACAGAAAAGGTATAGTTATCTCCTTTACCTTCTAAAATTTGATGATGTAGATCTATTTTTTATTAGTTGACACCTCACCTTCGAGTTTTTTAACCTTTTATTCAAGATCATTGGTCTTCTTCCAAAAAATCTTCTCTACATGTCCTATCTTTCCACAGTATTGACAGGAATTCTTCTTCTTACCTTTCTTAGTCTATGAAAAATCATCATGCTTATTCTTGGAAATCTAGACAACACAATCCTTATCGTGGTAACCTTCATGATCTTTCTCTCAACTACACCCACAACCTCTTTCTCTATGGTTTTGTTGACCTTTACCCTTGAGAAGACGGGGCAAGTTGTTTTTTCTCAAGTTTATTCTCATCAAGCAACTTTCTCGATACCCTAATTAGCAAACCACACAAAAATCAAAGGTATACTCCATACCCTCTTCTTTTCTAAAAGCCCAATTAGCACAAAATGTCAAATAGAAAACATCATAGGGTGTTTTCAGATTTATCAAGATTGGTTCTATAATTTGACCATCCTTCTTTGGAAAATTCTTTCCAGAGTCACCCAACTTCAACTATAGCTCCATACAAGCCAAACGGTATTCAATCCAATCAAAGGAGAGAGGATTAAGAGAGATCAACTCTATATTAATCTGCATACCCTGACTTTCATCAATATTGTCAAATAGATTCTTCAACTTCTTCCAAACTTTATTTGGAAAATCATTTATGCTTGTATGAAACCAAATCTCTCTAGAGATGTAGGTCATCGTGACTTCTACATCATATTCCTTCTTTCCATTAACAATGAACTTTGCATGTTCATCCTCGAGGTATGAAACCAAAGTATTTATATACTACCAAAGCGTTGTATTCTTTAGTAGTGCTTCTATAGCTTGTTCCCCCATTCCACAGTTGTGGTCATTTAAAACCACTAGCTCTTGCTTAGAACTCATCATCACTCTCCAAACCCTGATCCAATCTCTAAGTCTAAACCTGCGTCAATCTATTGTAGAGATCTAACTCAAACATGGGTGCATATACAACCAACAAGCTCCAAAGAAACTTATGAAAAGGAAGCTAGATATTAAACCACTAACTTTGTTACCATGTTGGAGAACCAGGGATTTGAAAAAATGATTAACTATGAATTCCAAGAGAGAAGGAGAGGTATCATCTAAAAATATTGTTACAACATTGAAGCACAAGTGAGCACAACTCAACATATGGAATGAATGTAAGATAGGTTGATCCATAGGATCATGTACATATACCCAAAAGTGTAACTAAATCCCTTAAAATGAGGAAGACTTGGTCCACTTTGATCACCTTAGGTGCGCTCAAGAACCAAATTTTATGCCTTGACCTACACATCAATGGAATTGGTCAAGACCACTTTCAATCAATCCGACCAACCAGTGGACCTTCCACTCTCTCTAGAATGACACATATTGATTCTACAAACACCAAAGTTAGAAAGATCATTTTTTTCTAACATAAGAGTTTCAATAAAATGCACAAAAAACATTGAAAACTCTTCAAAGTGATTACCATCATATATTCATCTTCCATCTACTCTCATATCTTTTACCTTTACCAAATAATTTAAAAAACTTCAAAGTGATTACCATCATATCTTCATCTTCCATTTTTTCTCATTTCTTTTACCTTTACCAAATGATCTTGTAAAGACTCACTTTTCTCCATTTTAATAGAAAACAATATATTACCAAGGAAGAAGGCTCTACCTCTATTGGAGATTTCATGTGACTCCTTTGGTAGTTTCCAAATGTTTGTCATGTCACTCTCATTGTACATTTCTCTTATGTCACTATCATTGTACACTTCTAGTAGCATTTCATAGTCATGAAATATTTTATTAGCATTATTGTTTCTCTATTTTGCTCATCAAACTTATTAGATTTTTCCAACTGGTTGATGGTTGGGTTTGCTTCCCTAAAACAAGTTGATATAAACATTCCTACTTAAAAAAAGTATTGTTTGTTTCTCAATATTATATTTTTTCTTCAAAATTTTAGTTACCCTCCAACATGATATAAGATTAACTAGTCATTTCCTCAAAAAGATCCGCTAATTAAAATGTTGAAATAGAGATCTACAACTACAAATTTTCCCTTCCCTCCTCTGCACTGCAAACACTGGAAGAAAAACAGAGAAATCCCTGCCCTGTTGATCCTACTAAATCCACTGAAGAATCTGTTGAAAACATATATATTCATTGCCCAAACTATTGAATTTTCCATATTTCTACAAACGCGGAGAAAATTCTACCATAAAAAAAACACAGAAATCTACTAATTTTTGTCAAATTGTTGTTGAAAAACAAAAATCTCTGAAACTGCGAAAAATGCTAAAACAACTGAGAAATTGATGAAAAAAACAGATAAAATTCTTTTAAAATGGCACAAATCGACGTGACAATTATTGTACAGGCTACAGTACACATCACTCAATTGCATTCATATGGCCCAAAAAACTGACGATTGTTGAGCATAGGCAGTCGTATGGCCTTTCACCCTTGTTTGTGCATAACCACTTCCTTCTATACAAAAATTTAGATTTCCCTTTCAAAATCAATTTTGTCATTGTTTAAAACCATTATAACTTCAATTAATTCAAAAAATTAAATTTGGATTTAAATCAGTATTGCAAGAGTTTTGGGAAGTGGGAACATTGGGAAGGTGGATAGAATAGAAGTTTTCCCCAAATTTACACGAAATGATAAGTTGGGAGGGGAAATATTATATATTTAAAAAAAAAAAAAATACTTTTAATTACAATATATCCATATAATGATGCATTTTAAATTTTATTTCAATAAAATTGAAAGTCTATTGAAACAACTACAATATCAAAATTATTAATTTAATTTGTGCTAATAATTATATGAATATATTTAATACAATACCACACTTTAATATCCATAAAGATTCCATTAAAAAATGAGAAACAAAATACATATATAAAATTTTAACATCTTTTTAAAATCAAGTTTTACATATATAAACTTCAAACATATTTCTAAATTTGAAGCATTATTCTTGTTTTGATTGGAAAAAACTAAATGGTAGTACTCTTGTAATATGGAAATACAATAAAAGTCAATGATATGGTTGGTTGATAGCAACAATAAAATGGAGCAATTTGTAACCATCAATAGCTTATTGATTGATTAGACTTTCATCTTTACTCTTTGCTTGAAGACAAACATACATGCATTAAAAAAAAATCATATCCACAACTATTAAGTGAGTATTACTAAGTTTTTTTATGTTATTTAAATAATTTTGGAAATAATATTTAATTATAGTTTAGTAATTGCTTTATAATGATATTTTGAATAAATATAATAAAAATATTTGTAATAAATTGTGTTTGTAACAAAGGAATAAAAATATTTACATTTTAATTTTAATAATATCTAAATTTGGTATTTATTAACATTGAAAATTATAAATATAATTTAAATTTAAAGCTCTCTATTTCATAAACTAGTTCCCAAACTCCCATTTCCTTGATGTTGAAGCTCCCCAAAAACTTCAACATCAAAACCGTTCCCAACCAATTCTCCTATTTCCTTGATGTTGAAGCTCCCCAAAAGCTTCAACATCATGGGAATGTACCGGTTAGAGTTGGATGTTGGAGATGCCAGGAGCGATCCCCGTGCAACTATGATTTAAATTGAAAAAACAATTGATGCTCAATTCAATCAATACTTTAGATTACAATATATCCACATAATGATACATTTTAAATTTTATTTCAATAAAATTGAAGGCGACAACTTTTCTCCTACTGGAACAACTACAGTATCAAAATTATTAATTTAATTTGTGCTAATGATTATATGAATATATTTAATACAATACGACACTTTAATATCCATAAAGATTCGATTAGAAAATGAGAAACAAAATACATATATCAATAAAATGGAGCAAATCCTAGCCATCTATAGGGTATTGATTTATTAGACTTTCATCTTTACTCTAGGCTTGAAGGCAAACATACATGCATTAAAAGTTTTTCATATCCACAACTATTAAGTGAGTATTACTAAGTTTTTTTGTTATTTAAATAATTTTGGAAATAATATTTAATTGTAGTTTAGTAATTGTTTTATCGTGATATTTTGAATAAATATAATAAAAATATTTGAAATAAATTGTGTTTCTAACAATGGAATAAAAATATTTACATTTTAATTTAATAATATCTAAAATTAGTGTTTATTAACACCAAAAATTATAAATATAATTTTAATTTTAAGCTCTCTATTTCAAAAACGAGTTCCCAAGCTCCCATTTCCTTGATGTTGAAGCTCCCCAAAAACTTCATACCTCCAAGCCACCAATTACATTAAATGAAGCCACCATAATATCACACTAGAAGAAAATCATTGTCCAAGTGATGGTCGTCGCCATCAGACAACAAAGTAAAGTCTCAAGTTGTCAATGCTTAGAAGGGAATATCGAGGTACGCATATACTCCGAGAAACTACCATAGCCAATCAATCCGCCAACAAAATCTTGGGAGAACCACTCGAGTGATCTGGTGTCTAGTGTTCTATTATAGGAAGGAGTTAATTCACATTTTTATGCATAGCCAAACCATTTTGCTGACAAAACTCTCCAACGAAGTCATTGGCAAACAAATACGACCTTGAACAAAAGTCGTCGTTATTGAAAGGTTCAAACTGACATCGCGTTTGGAAATGGATGTGTTATGTTTTTTTTGTATTTTTCACGTTCGATGAAACAATTCTTGGTGAAATCACAGTTTTTATTTGCTTAAATTGTATTTTTAATGTATAAATGGATTCAGCTCTTGAAAAACCTTAGAATACCGGAAAATATGACCAGAAATCGTAAAATCTTAGAACATTTAAACTATATCTTGGAAATCTATGGAACCATTAAAAAATAGATGATTGGGCATATCTAGACATAAAGGAAATGGTCTTTACCATAAAATTATTCCACCATCAATAATATAAGTGAGTTTATCAAGAAAATAGTGATATTTATATTGAAGCCTAAATAGTGATATTTATAGTGAAATGTGACATTACAAATTTGAATATAGAGTGGGTATGTATATTTTGGTAAATTAAAATAGTCAAATTGTTGATGTTTTTAGGAGATCTAAGGTTTTGGACTTAGGGTAAACTCAAGGTTATGAAAGATAGCCTAAATGAGAGGAATGGTACACAAAGAGAGAGTGAGCACTCAAGTGTGCAGAGGCATAGGCAGAGAAAAGGGTGCAAGGGGAAGCAAGGGAGATAGCATATTAAAACTCAGTTATATTATTATTCAATAATTTTGCTTAATAACTATGTTATAGTAAAAGGTTTACAAGAAAATAATTTACCAAGAAGAACTGAGTTCTCAAAATTAACACAAATCACTATACAAAAGAGATACAAAAGAGAGGTCTTTTATCTTATCTCACAAACAAACAAAAAGAGATCCATTATCTTATCTTACAAACAAACAAAAAAATATCATACATTACAATTTATTGTGTAACTAAACTATAACTTGAAAACTAAATTATTATATATATGAAACTTCATAAAATATTTAAAAAAAAAATAGTGTTGAGGAATAAATTATTCCTATAATTTATATATAATTATATATATGAAACTTCATAAAATATTTATAAAAAAAAATAGTTTTGAGGAATAAATTATTCCTATAATTTATATATAAGAATTATGAATGCTCAATAAAATATAAGTGTAAAACCACTAGACCAAAAGACCAAGTTAAAGGAATTATTAATAATTTCATATATTTATTGATTATGATGATGATGATTAACGTCCATTAAGATCAAATTGATCTATTGGACCTTAAGAGAGTAAGTGATTACGCGTGATTCTTTAGAATTTTGTTTCTGTGCTCGAAAAGCATTAAGAGAATATTTCCAAGATCACCATACTTTTGTTGAGTTAAGAGGTTAGGAAGGTTGGTAGTGTGATAAATATTTCGAAAATGAGATCTAATATGGGTATGGGCTGGACAATTTAAGAGAAAGTGTTTTTCATCTTCAACATTCTTAGTGTCACAAAGGTGACACACTCTTTCATCCCATGGCGTTTTAGGAATTGACCAACACCCAGTTTCACTATGGAGCTCGTGAGAATTTGTTCTTATCTTAGCAATGCTTATTTTTTTCTTTACACTTAGCAAAACAGATAGATAATTGTGATCTTCTAAATTGGGGTTGATTACATCTTTATAATACCTTAATTTTCTTTTTTCCTCTAACTCTTTATCACACCACATTTTCTCCTTAAATTTTGATTTGGTGTTTTTTTTAATAGTATATTTATTCTGCAAAATGGTTTCTTCCATGATTCCCCAATAGTTTAGCCAAGACCGGGCGTCTTTATGCCATCCTCGCTTGAGTCGATGGTGGTTATGACTTGATTTTGAAGAAATTTTAGGTAGCCTC